>JAQGBX010002440.1:0-20421 GCA_034698745.1 Megaphyllum sjaelandicum | reverse complement strand
CCTACCACATGACACTGTATGTGCTGACTGTAGGGTATTGATTAGAATAGAATAGAATAGAAAAACCTAAAAAGTTAAATAAGCTTTTTCTGTTGGGTCACAATTATAAAGTTGTAGGGCATCGTAAAATTAGTTTAATGAGTGCATTTGAGACATTGCATTATCAATATTCGCGTTCCAAACAACATTTTAGGTTCAATGTTTGCTAACGTGCACAGCAGTTGTGCACTGCAAGAAAGCTCGTACTAAATATTTGGGGGCAGAACTAATTCACAGATTAGGCATTGAAACTGAGTGAATAACGAATGTAGAAACACTGATAAGTGCAGTACTTTGACCCCATAACATGTGCTTTTATGAATGTAATTGTAAATGTTGCCATTTCGTAAATCACTCAGTTTCAATAATTAACCCTGTGAATTGGCCCTGCCTCCGAATATGTTAGTACAAGCTTTTCTGCATTGCACTGCTGAAAAAAAAAACAAAAAAAAACTAGAATGTTGTTTAGAACTCGAATATTGATAATGGCATGTCGCAAATTTGGCATTTGCGTTTTATCAAGTGGACGTCCGAGCTTGTCATAAACACCCCTTCCTCCCCCTGTCCACATCTCCCCCTACCCCCAACATGAGGACGTCCTTTTTGAATGGCCCCTAAGCAAAGTCGTCATGCCATCATCTTACCCTCATTTCCCTTAAAAGTGTTGTCCTATTCCGTAGGGATACGCGAGATAATCTCTAGCGATACCTTCGGAAATACATACTGTACAACGAGACATTTCTAGAGTCGAAATCAATTGCCCACAATTTCCAAGCAACTTATTTCCGGATATAAATTGTTTAGTTCGTACGTGACGGCCTTTATTAATCCGTCCAAAGTGTACGTCTCCGAAGGTACGAGATTACCGTTACGGGGGATTTTTCTACCGCTAATTTGGCGCTGTCTGTCCCTCCCAAGAGGACGTATACGCGAGGCGTATGTGGCCACCACACCGTACGCGATCTATCTTCGGTCCATGCCCATTTCCGTTTTCCTACGCCGGCCATAATATACCTGCGCCTAGCAGTAAAAAATTCGATTATATGTTTTTAGCAGTAAAATAATCTTTAAAGGGATTTCGGTGAGCCGTAGAAGGCAATAATGGTCAGACA
The DNA here is from genome assembly GCA_034698745.1 of Megaphyllum sjaelandicum. NCBI lineage: Eukaryota > Metazoa > Arthropoda > Diplopoda > Julida > Julidae > Megaphyllum > Megaphyllum sjaelandicum. Next base: position 19,270 of record JAQGBX010002440.1, on the reverse strand, counting down.
TTTAAAAAGATCGGATGAAACGAAGAGCTTAAGTTTGCTTCGGCGCGCCAGAAATGGCATTTCCAAAAAGCATCATCAACACTATTATCTTTCGGCGATGCGCGGATATAAAAATAAGATCTCGGCGCACAAAAATGCCATCCTCCCCATCGCCATTTTTCCCCCGCCGAGATATTGTTATTTTCCGCCTTTTCTTTTCTTTTTTTTTTCGCGCGAAAAAGGGGAAATTACTCTCATCCTCGCTGAAGACCAAAACTCGTAAAATCATTCTCCCAGGAACCATCAGCGCCGAACGAAGTACTTACCGAGAGATACGGAAAAAAAACCAACACAACACTGGACAAAACGCGCCTTTTTCCCTCGATAACACTTTCCGGGGCTTACGAGCACCACTCACGCGAACATTCCTGCGCCCCGAATTTACGGCAATTGAAAAAAAAGTGAACAAAAATCAGTTGAGAAATTGAGAATTTTCGCCTCCGTTTTAATGGAGACATTGCTCGTAACGTCCCGTCGAAAGACCATCAAAGTTTTCCTAAAATCTTTTTTTTTAAAAAAAAGTACTCGACTTAAAAAAGATCAGGCGAATGAGCGGTTAACTGCCGAGACAATCTCTTGGACTGTGATGGAATGACATTTTCTAGATGCCGGTGAACCAGACCGTATCGCCATTGGCCTTCAAACAGATCTGACCATATCTATACGCCTTCCGAAATCGGGGTACTTGTACTAGAGTGGCTACAAAATTTTCATTTTCAATTTCCCTTACTTTTACCTGACTAAAATCCAAAATTCCCTGACCAAAACTTACTAGTTAATGCGTATAATTTTTTTTGTCGTAAAGAAAAATAAAATAACAATTGTAATTAGAAGCTTGGCAAAACACTGGATTTTGTAGTCTAGCTGAAGAGGATTGGGGATGGAGCTGCTAGCAGACTGGGTGCAGGGAGTATTTTGCTTTTATTTGGGAAAATTTCTCTGACATTTCCATGACCACTTTTTTCCCATGACTTTCCTAACCTTTGTCCACTAGCAGACTGAGTGAAGGGATAGAATTTTGCATTTTTCTGACCTGTGGCCACCCTGATGTACTCTGACAGAAGCATTGCCGATGGTACTTTAGGAAAAGTCTGAAAAGTTAGTTAACTCGAGGTTACAGCAGTCTTTAAATTTATTAAATATGTAAGATGATTAATGATTTTTAATAAAATAAGCCATATTTCGAAAATTAAAGACCCCGAACCAACTCTGTTCCCCCGAAGAAAAGCAATCATTAATAGCTTCAGTGTAATGCGTGTTTGCCCGCTTTATAAAATTTAGGCGCTATTAAATCAAAACAGTTTAAATCATGTTACAGTTTACTTATACATTGACGTTTAAGAGAAGAAAGTGACTTTCTGCTAGTCACAAACTTCCACTTTCGTTTTGTACATATGTAAGCGTAATTTGTCGAAAATCCCATCTTCTCGAATTCTAGAATATGGGCACCCAGCTGTTCGTCACGTTTCACGCCGATTCACAAAATATTAAGGGTGCTCATAAAAAAGTTTACGAAACGGATTTTTTGGCGTTGAAATACCGTGTCTTAAAGCTCGGATTTCAACAATTTCAAATATGAGAACTCAAACAACAATAGCCTCGGACTACATCATAGCGAATTAATGGTATAGAGAATAATTATTTCGGAGTCAGTGAAACTCGAGTAATCGATTCCAATCAAAACTCGCTAAACTTGACCCAGCTCGCCCATCTCTAAAGGCAAGCCCTAGTTCATCCTACAGATTCGTATCCTTCGAAAATAAAAAAAAAATGTTGTTTAAGCCACTGTTCTGGTTCAGGGCTTTAATTACATCTCAAAAAGGTTAGTATACACAGCAGTTTACGGAATACCAGTATACGATGCCGAGTATGGTTAAGTGGTTGTCACGAGTATATCTTTAACAACTAGCGTAGCATCCTGTGTATGGCCTGAACTAAAAATGACTTAGTTCGACTTGGTCATACACCACATATTACATTTTCATTCATACAATGTCGAAAACATACTCGAATTCATCCCAATATCAAAATGCAACCAAAATAAACTGCTCTTGGATCGATAATACAGCATACGATATATGACTGAACATTAATTTCTTTGCATAGGCAATTTTGTCTGGCAAAAATCTCCATCCGTATTAATCTGAAACTATTCGTTCAATGCATACTGACTAAATATGCTCGAAGAAAAATTCGATTTTTTATCATGAAGGATATGAGGGACATATACTGTATCAGATTTGAATCAGATGTTTCCAAATCCTTTCATAGGCTAAAAAATTGGGAAGGGCATATTTGGAGCCAAAAATTAAATGTACGGGAAACGATATCGAAATACTGTAACGAACAGTGAAACCTCATTAAGAAGAACACGCGTTATACGAATTCCTGATACTACACCGTATACGTACTTATTTCCTGTCCTCGTCTTAGGGTATGGACGAATAATTTATTCGTTTAAGACGCATTTAGGCAATTCGGATAATACCAAAATTCGGCTAAAACGAATGAATTTCCGAGTTACCAGACATTCGCTCAATGTAACTACATGTACGTTAAAACCAACTTCGGATAATACGAAAGAAAAAAAAGGATACGTCATAACGGGAACTTCCCTCGAAAAAAATGCAGCACCTTCCCATTCATACACGTGGGGCAGTACTAGATAGACTTCATGCACCAAACTTAACGCAACTTTCGGGATTATCATTAAAATAATGATTTGCATGACTCGAGATCGAGAGACGTCCCCAGAGATTCGACTGTAGAAAGATTCAGTACACCTAGTACGTAATTCGACAAACGTTAATTGGTTAACGTAGGTGACAATTTATCGTTATAGGATGGTTATAAATTGACGCACAGTGTGAATGTTGTTAGCCGGTACAGCTAACAAGCCAGCCAGCCGGTAATGTGGGCGCCATCTTGCCCTTTCTCATTAAAGACGTTCAGGGAAAACGGGAGAAAACCCAGTACGACAAAGTAGGTAAAAACACGATCGAACGAAATGCTAAACCTACCTACATCAATGCTGAGCATGCGCACACCATTTAAAAAAAAGACGTTCACAATGTTCACACATGTCACGTTTCCCGATAGTGTTTCGAGCATAGAACTATCAAAAGGAGAATCGAAATAAAATTCAGTCCAGCTATTTTTCGCACCTAAAGCCCTCCGTGATTTTTACGATTACTTCTAGCTAATAAAACTATTTCACAGATTTATGTTTACAAAAAAAAAATTTCGAGATCTTTTTACGTCGATGGACGAAACATTCAAAAACACCATCTAAAAGGAATACTTAAATTCCGCAAAAGACCAAACTATAAAAAACGGACCAATTACCGGGATAAATTCCCGAAATAACTACCTGCCACCACGTTTCCATTTTACGGAATAAAAAAAAAAGAAAAATTGATACAAATCGCCATTGAAGAAAGAGGCATAAAGCGGTTGCGGTATCCCATTATAACGAAATCACTGTCCATAAAAGGCAACTCGAAAATTGTTAACATACAAATTGCGGGGCTATTTTCGGTGAATTTCAACGGTAATAATAAAAATAATAATAATAAGCAGCAGAAGCAGCGGAACAATCCGTTTGTTTTAAAAGCATCGTTTTCCTCGCAGCTCGTTGAAAAGTATTTAACTTTTCCTCGTCTTACGAAGACGATCATTGGTTCGCCAGAGTACTTTATTTTTACGATAGCCGAGTTGAATTTTTGAGAAGTATAGCTAGGGGAATAAACGCGAAAGAAAGCCCCCCGCAGCCAAGCAAACAAGATTTCACTAACTTATTCATTAAACAATCTAGCTAAGACGAAGGCCTCGCCATCTCCCAAAAGTCCACTATATTTGAATACAGATAGCTCACTGCGAGCTATTTACGAGAGGAACTAGAAGAAAAAAAAGCCCTATCGCCAAAACGGGCATTAATTATAAGTGCCTGATTTCATGACTTAACTCATATTTTAAGAAAGGAAATGGCCGAAAAAAACCCAACTTATTTGCCTACGAATCGACTGGCTGAGAGAAACTATCGTTACCACGGATCGACTTCAATTTCCCCCAAAATTTTACTTCCCACTCAGACTTTTATTCCTCTCGCCGAAGAATCCGATAAAAGGAGGTCCATTTCCAGCGTTTCGCACTAGAAATCTCTTTTAAAACAAGGCCCACTAACCCGTAATGTTCCACTGAAAATGCAAATCGGAATGAAAACTCAGCAGAAAATGTTTCGATTTCTCACTTCTTCAGATGGTTAAGCAGAATTTCCCTTAAGCGGGGCTATATCGGATTAAATGTTTAAGTAGCATAAAAAAGTATGAAATAAGTATGAAAAAGTATATGCAATTTAAGTATAAGTATTTACGCATAACGATTGCTTATAACGGTATACTTACTTATACGCATAAATAAAAAAGTATAAAATAAAAAATACATACTTACACGAAAAAATATAAAAATGATGAATCATATTTTAAGTTCAAAGCAATTAATGAAAAAAGTTCTTTAAATTGAAAATTCCAAACAGAAAGTAATTATATTTCATTTGTGTTTTTAAAATTGATAAAGTAGAATTACATTTGATTTGATGCTCGAAAATTTCCAACAATGACTGTAACTTCCAGAAACATGACAACATTGACTCGTGTCCGTCCATTTCTTTTACAAAAAATTCCTGAAGATAAAGTTTGAAATTTCGTTCAACTTATATCACGACTGTCACAAAATTCCACTTAGTTTTCGTAAAATTCCAAATCCAATTTAGAAAATTGCTTATATAATTAAAGTGAAAATGGGATTTTTTCTAAAAATGCGCACACCCAAAATTGCCATTCCTTAGAAGATAATGAAGAGACCTTAAATTCCTCATTTCTCGAGAACGGTAATTTAGGGAGCACCCTCAAATAAGTAAAATTTATCATCATTACCCAATTTTAAAATTTCTTTTGGAAAACTAAACTTTTTAACTGCGCAAAAGTCCAAAGAAGATTTCCGAGCAACTTAGAAGCAATCTCTAAAACATAACGTACAATTATGAGATTGTTAAATAATTCAGCAAATTCATAATGATCGACATATTGTCCCATGTCATTTTCTTAAGTACAAAATTTGCAAAAAATGCACATTACAGTCGTCGTTTTCCTTAGTTTTCATTCTCGTTAAAGCCCATCAAGAACGACAAAAAAAAGATACAAAAAATTTGAAGCACTTAAATTATCTCTTAAACATTACTTATAATTCAATGCAGTCTTTCGCGCATTTAAAATGCAAATGAGCGCCGAAATTTATTTTTAAGTTACTCTAAACTCATTTATTCGCTATATCCGGGCTTTCCATATCGAGGGCAACAACAGAAAAATACAATCATATCGTATCTCGAATTTGATAAAAAAATACGAGCTGTATACAAGAAATCCCAGAAGGGATTACACGAGTCTGGAGTAGAAAAAAGCAGATTGGATGCTAAATGCAGAGAGACTCATAAAAGCTAATAGAAGCGTCGTAAATCCGAGACATATTTTAAATGAGTTGCATTTTTCCTATCTTTCTTCGGTCGCGATTCCATCGCCGAAAAAGCGGAGGGTTTATTATAAAACCGTGCATTTATGCGCGCAATAATCCAACTTTAATTAGACAAAAACAATTTGGGCAAAATACAAATAAGATATCCGAAGCAAGCGCCGTACGATCGGGACGAAAGATAGATGGCGTATACGGTAATAATAATAACAGGCTGCAGCCTTTATATTAAACTGTATGAAACAAAAATATAAGACGAGACCATAAAAGCCAGGAGGAAGAGATTTCCTACCAAATTGGAAACATCCGCCTCGCCTGCGCATTTCAAATTGGTGCTTTCGACTTAATTTAATTAAAGAAAACTGCACAAATGATGGATCAGGCCACAGGCATCAGCTAAACCCAAATTAAAAATACTCCTATAGGAGCCATACGGAAGAAAAATGCACTCCACCAACGCATATTCTGTACATGTATGGCCAAACTCGAGAAACAACTTTTATGAAAACAAACAACAGATCGGGAAACTGCTGCGCCCACTTTACCCACTTGTTGTAGTAGTAGTGATGCTATTTAACAGTCAATATTAAATTATTCAGTCATTATTACATTATTTTTGCATCATTATTGTCAAAACATCATACATAAAAAATGCTGTTAATAATAATAGTAGTAAAGTGATAATAGTAATAATGGGTAAGAGCACGTTTGCACTTTAAAAGTGTCTCCTGGGTGGTAAGGGTCTGCAATACCACTACGCGACACTTTCGAAATTAAGTGTTCAAGGACACTTAATTGCTAACGTGCTCTTACCCTGTCTTTTCACCATTTTCACATTTTTCATGTCTAGTTTACGAAATCTTCCAGATATTACACGTGCACGTGTCTTAAACTGTGTACTTCACTAACCATTTCATTAAAACAGTTTTGTCACGCAATTAGTAATCAATGTCTGAAATCTCTGCAGATGGTTACACTACCGAAGATCTGGTGTTTTTATGGAAGGATGGGGATCCTGTTCAAGTTACCAAAAACCTTCACCTTCCTAGGTTCACGTTGGAGAAGTTTTCCACCGACTACTGCACCAGCAAGACAAACACAGGTGGGTCCTCACCGAGGATCACTCGGCAGCCACTTTTGGAATCCGCTCACCGCCATCTTTCCCTCTTCCTCTTTCAGGAACATACAGTTGCCTGAAAGTGGAGCTAATCTTCAAGAGGGAGTTCAGCTACTACCTAATCCAGATCTACATCCCCTGTTGCATGCTGGTCATCGTCTCTTGGGTGTCCTTCTGGCTGGATCAGAACGCAACGCCAGCTCGCGTGTCCCTGGGAGTGACCACCTTGCTGACCATGGCCACGCAGACGTCGGGCATCAACGCCTCCCTGCCGCCAGTGTCCTACACGAAGGCCATCGACGTGTGGACGGGGGTCTGCTTGACTTTCGTCTTTGGCGCGCTGCTCGAGTTCGCCCTGGTTAATTATGCTTCCAGAAGTGACCAGCAGAGGGACAAGCAGAAGCAACAGAGGAAGCAGCTCGAATTGGATCACGCGGCTGCCATGGCGGAAGCCGCAGAACACTCCGAAGATGGAGTAACTTCATTCGGAATGGTAAGAGCAAGTGCATGGTGGGGTCCGCACGGACGGACTTTTGTGGTTGCCATTTTCTCAAGTGCACATGCTTTATTATTAATACAGGGTATCCACAGATCTGGAAAACCTGGAAAAGTTAGGAGTTTTGAAAATGTCTGGAAAAGTCAGGGAAAAGTCAGGGAAGAATGACTTATTTTGAAAAAGTTAAAAGTGCGCAATTAGTAAAACATTTGTCCGAGTACCCCTATACTTTAAAAAGGTGGCGACATGGTGCACCAAATCTACAAAAGAATCCAAATAAAAATCTTTCTAACGTTATTCCCATATATCAAAGCTGCACGAATGGCGATCTTGACCTGACAGGACCTGCGATCCATAATTTGAAAAATTTGTCCACGTTTTCCGAGGACACATTTGCAAAATTCTGCTCGTTTTTCGAATAAAAATGTGTAAAATTTTCCATATTTTAAGAGGACAAATTTTCCACATTTTCCGAAAACAAAATTGTCAAATTTTCAAAATATTTTCACGCAATTTGTTAGTTAATGTTTCACATTTATTATGTTACTTTTCAAAATTGTCATTATTCAATTTTTAAAAATATTTTCCTGCGTCGATTTTAATGATTGCGGAAAAAGTTAGGGAAGTTGAAAATTAAATTTCTGTGAAGACCCTGTAATAACATGTGTTTCAAACAATTTTTGACTATAAAATTGTGAATTCTTCCGTTAATTTTTTTATAAAATAAATAAATGTGGCAATATCGAAAATCAAAGGAGACCGCTTTTAGATGACGATTTTGGATATTTTCCAAGTTGATTTAAAATAAACCTTAGAATTTAAAATTGCATGAACATAAATAGCCAGAGGTAGAGTAATCTTTTTTTTAAACCACCTTCTCCTTAAGAATTTCAATGCTACTTTTAGGATTGCCCGTGTCCTAACTATGTAAGACTATCCCTCGTACTGCTATGACGTCATAGGTTTTACAGTTTGCAGCTCTAGGCTCAATTTTCTCTCATAATTAGACAAGAAAGCCGTGTCTGTGCAAATAGCATAAATTGACACTCGACGTACATGTGTAGGTCAACTCTGGTCAACCCGATCAAGTCTATCAACTCATTTTTATTTGCCATGTTTTTTTCAGAAACCTTTGGTCCGTCATGGAACAGAAGTAAATGACAAAACACGCCGCCAGATTCACATTCAAATTCGTCGTCAACTCTGCTGCAAAACGTGGCTGGCGAAATTCCCCACGCGATCTAAACGCATTGACGTCATTTCCCGGATCACGTTCCCAATAGCGTTCGCGATGTTCAACGTTGTTTACTGGTCAACTTATCTTTTCCGGGATGACGAACAACTGAATTAAGTGGATTAAACGAGAGATTTCTAAACCGGCGCGAGTGGAGGACTCCGTGAAAGTTTGTTGGCTGGTTTCAAACAAAACGTGTTGTGATTTGAAACATTTCGTAGATCTTTTACGAGAAAAAAAATTTCGTGCAAATAATACGAGGAGCTTGTTGATGACCTTAACTTTACTTGAAAATATATCACATTTTTTTAAAGCTCACTGCATTAGTACTCGAGTAATATATGGGTGCGAGGATATGCCATAAAGCTCAAGTGGACTTCTATATTTTTTTTTTAACTGATGTTTATTGACTACAAGAAGGGTTTCTATGTCGTACTTAACACTAGTGTTGGCGTTATTCAACTGAGGCATAAAATGCACAGCGTATAGGAAAAAACCTTATTATTTATACTTCAGGGTCGATCTAGCTTATAGACAAGTTGAAAGCGAGTGTGTAGATCAGTAGGGAACTGTTTTAATAGGATTAGATACTTGTATATTATTTGAACATTGGAGTTTACCAGTTAGGATGTATGAGCAGCATGAAAACCTTTTAGGTGATATACTGAATGAACACGAGCCACCCTGTATATATACTTGTAAAAACAAGTAGGTTTACATTGAATTTGTACATTGCGCGGTCACGTGTGCTTGCATTATTGCTTCTATAGCTGACTGACCGAACAATATTGTTTTAATTCTTTGGTTTCATTTGAAACGATTCCAGCAAACGTTGTTAAAAACAACAATAACTACGAATTTTTATAGGTCATTTCGGCAAAATGTTGTCCAAATTCTCCTCTTCAGCGCTAGTTGGAAGTATATTATGCAGGGTGGACCATTAATTTTATCAACCCCTGTATAACGTATACTAGGTAGTGTTAAAATGAAAATTAGCACGCAGTGGTCAAATTTGTACGCTATAAGGGAGATAATTTAAACACGGACCGAAATCCCTTTTTTTTTGTACACCAAAAATAATTCGTATAATTGGTCGAAAAAATGAGGACTTGTTTATTTGCAGTCTTGATTTCTGTCCATCGATGGCATCGTATCCATACGTTTTGGATCGTCTATAATATTGTATACCACTAAATGTAGTTCCACCTGTGTACAGAAAGGTGCAACATAGAGAAATGCATCTAAATAATATCTAACTCGGAACTGGCTGGTTTTATTCAAAACTTGTCATTAAATTCAAGTGGGAGGTCAAGAAAATGAAGTTACAACATAGCTTTTAAGGAGATCCAGCCTATGCTACTTTTATCGACGATGTTTAATGCTACTCGCATGGTGACCACTGCCTTTCTAAGGGCCTCTTCCTATATCGTTCAATCATGAAATACACGTACAACTTTTATGATACGAATATAACGAACAAAATTTTCACATCTTACTCGCAATTAAAACCGTGCCACCAATTTTATCTCTTCTTGTCATTTAAACATACAGGGAGCTTACGTTTAACTCGTGAAATCATATATCAGTGTATCATTGATAAGGACCTATAACAATTTTAATTTGCATCTACCTGTATTTCAAACTGTCTACAGTCAGAATTCAGGTGATGGCTGCACACAATCACATTGCTCATATACATTGTTTCTTATGATAGAAATACATTAGTATAAATACTAGATCGTGTCATTTCCAAAGGCGTCACTACCAATACGATACAATATCTATTCAAATTACACATTCAGATTCTTCCATAACAATTTTCTATGGCTGTGGTTTTATTCAATTAATAAAGTGCATCTCATTGAGTGATACATTCAATGCGAGAGTTTCCCCGAGTATACAATAAAGTAACGTTAAATATGTTAAATGAAATGAGACATTTGTTAATGTTATTAGAGCGATAACCGTATAATTCTACTTGATTTGTTTATTAGAAATAAATTTTTAAACATACGAAATTGCGATTGGTTTTTTTTCCTAACTAGCTTGGCGGTGACATGATGAATGGTTAGCACAAATTAATCCTTTAATACATCTGTTGTAACGAAGCATAATTAGATAAATGTCCGACGTTGATTTTCTTACAGGAAAAATAATAGCAATTTGCTTTTTTTATTTGAAAACCCGCGCCACACTAGTGCGTATTCTGCCCTCTTAAAAGACGAAAGCTCCGCTGCGCCTCTTTCACAGCACGGCTTCAGGCTTCACTACAAAATAATACGGCGCTTCATCCATGATAGGTATTCCTCGAAAAAGTATCAAGGGTATTTCAAACGCAAATTGTCAAATCGATGCATCAATCTGTCATTACTCAATTACAATTTTTTTTCTAACTAAAGTCATTTTTACTTGATTGAAGAAAACAATTTATTTGATGTAGAGTTACACAATGGCTAACATCCCGTGCAGTTTCACCAAATCATTAACTAAGAGGACGTGCCAATAAACAGAATAATCACGAAAAAAACAGGGTGGCCACAGGTCAGGGAAGTTAGGGGGGGAAAAGTGGTCATGAAAGTCATGGAAATTTGTGAGTGGTCAGGGAAATTTTCCCAAAAAAAAGCAAAATGCTATTCCTGCACTCAGTCTGCTTGCAGCTCCATCTCCAATCCTCTAGACTAGTAACAAAATCTAGTGTTTTGTCAAGCTTCTCATTGCAATTGTTATTTTATTTGTCCTAATGACAAAACAAATTAATATGCATTAACGAGTAAGTTTTGGTGAGGGAATTTTGATTTTCGTCAGGGAAAAGTCAGGGAAATTGAAAATTTTGTGGCCACCCTGAAAAAGACTTCATGATCACATAAAAAGTAAAATACAGTTGATCAACGTTTAAGACCAAAATCCATTCTTGTAACTCATCCCCCCCCCCCCCAAACAATCCACAGTCGCTATGCCGCGACATTAGAATTACGAGCAATTCTTTCAATGTTATACATGATTGTACATTGTGATACAAGACTCGGAATGTGTTGCGTACAATTCAAAAATCTAATAACGATTCATATATAGGCAAATTCAACTGAAAACCATCAATGAAAACATCGATTGTTTGAAGCAATAAAAGAATGTGGCTCGTTATCAAATACGAAAAAAATATTTTATAATACGGTATAACTCCCACGACGTCAAAAATAAACGCAGTGTTCTAGCAGCTAGCATTCTTATTTCCCCCATTCCGTTCCCCCGTGCACCAGCTTCAATTCATCGCCCATTTCCCTGGTTCCCCCCTCCCGTCCTCCGTACCCACGACGCCTCCATCTTTATTTGGGTTGGTATCCGAACGAGAGGGGACTCGGCGAGTGAGGCTAGGATTCTGAAGGGAAAGTGGTGCGAGCAGAGCGCAGTCAGAGATGCGGGCAAAGAGGTGAGGAAATACATGGCCTACGAAAAGCGGAGCAAAATAGAAGCGCAAACAAATTGCGTTTTCATACGAGCGTGGTTTCGGTGAAACGGGCGAGCGAATATCGAACCGAAATCGGAGACGGGGATTCGGATAAATTGGCAAAAGCGTTGCCGTTTCGGTTGCTAAGCATCTCTACTCGTGTTGCTATGGATTTCCATCCGCTTCATCAGTTGTGAAAACGCGACAGCCACGACGTGCCGGAGCTAAAAAGGTAAGACACGCACGCTCTTTTTGCCATTTTTCGAAAGGTTCAGTTTCTTCATCCACGGACAATGAGAAACCGCAGTTCGATTCGTGGCGGAGAGATTATTTCTGAGGCTGGTTTAAATCGATCTCGCAGCACCCTCCGTGGAACGCTTTGGAAGACAGACTCTTCCGATCGAGACTTCGAGATTTTAGAATTGATCACTTGACTAGGGCCGGTGATGCGACGAAATTACAGTGATCACCGGTGACATTTAAAAATACAAGTTTAAAAAAAAAACAATTGAACTGTTTTCATTCACGCATGGAGTGCAACGCCAGAAAAAGAAAAAAGGAACAAAAAAAAAGCGGGAAATACAGCTCGTCGTGAGCCCGTATTTTCGAATTCTTGTGAACACCTTTTATTGCGGGTGGATCGAGGTCGACCCTCCTTTTTATGCACCGGGAAGAGCGTTGAAAACGATTCTTAAATAATAGATAAATTGCAGATATACCCCTGATGTAAAATGTACACGCTTGAAATGTCCCTCGAAAAGATGGTTTACGCGAATATTTGAAGCAGGCACCAGATTGTAAGAGATGCAATTGTGGACGATCCCATAACCGCTTACGTTTTATTTGCGAGAAATATTCAAAGGATTATGCACCGACCTGAGGGGCTCGTCATAAATCACTGCTCCAATTTTGCGTGTCTCCTACAGTACAGAATGTATGTTGTACGCGCACATTTCCATCGCAACAACAGCAATTCTTGCTATTTTCATACACCGGGGAAATAGATCGAATCGATAACCTTGTTTAATCTTGATTTAGCAATGATGAATGCGATAATGAAGTCAAATTGGATTATCGCATAGCGCTTTCGTCTACGAATATATCAGTGGGACAAATTAGCCAACGAGTAATGTTTAAAAAAAACCGTGTAAAATAACGCAATTGGAAAAATGCGGTCGAACCCTCATTAAGACGAACTAGCACTTCATTGAAAGTACATGTATTCGAAATAATTTCCAATCCCCGTTTTAGCGTGTATTCGAATAATGCTAATTTCGTCGTTTAAGACGAATTCGGATTATACACATTTTCGGTTACGACGAACGAAGTTTTGAGTTCCCGAACATTCGCGCTGCGTTTCGTTGGAACGAATTCATGACTTTTTGAGAAAACGTTTACGTAAAAGAAAAAATCTTCAATACTGTAACAGATCTATCAGGATTCTCCCAGAAATTTCATTTTCAAATTCCCTGACTTTCCCAGGTTTTAAAAACAATTCCCTGACCAATGACAACGTGAAAAATTAACACATTTTACAAAATTGACAATGGAAAATATTTTTAAATTTACGACAATTTTCAAAATTAACAGATGTTTTTAAAAATTTAAATAAATTGCATGAAAATTTTCTAAAATGGGAAAATTTTGCATTCGGTAAACCTAGAGAAATTTTGCAATTTCATCTTTTTAAAATGTGAAAAATAATGTTAAAATGTTAAAAAAAACCTAGAGAATTTTCAAAATTTGTACACAGAAAACGTGGACAATTTTGCAAATCTGTACTCCGAAAATGGGGACATTTTTTGCAAATTTCTACTCGGAAAATGGGCCCTGAGCTAACCTTGTATAAGTATTAATTTTGGATCGTCATGCTTGCGTTGAATTTCCCTGACTTTTCAAAATAAACCATTCTTCCCTGACTTTTCTAGGTTTTCCAGGTCTGCAGGGGGAATCCTGTGTATTTAATTAAGCTATACTTTTTTTTTGGTTCGAGTGGTTTTTTTTTTATGTTAAAACAAACTAAGTATATTTTTAATTTTGTAACATGTAGTTCTTATTGCTGATCAATTTTTTTTATTTACTGGCGTCTGATAATACATTACAAGAGTTTAAAATTGCTAAGACACCTGTGACGTGCACCTATATACATGTAGTTTTACTGGTAGATCCTTGAATATTGCTTTCGCTGATGTTTTCCGAAAAATAGTCGGCTGATTGCGTCAATACGAATCGAAGTGTCAATATGAAATCTCGTGCAATGTTTCGCAGTGTGTCGGACCCGATCGATGCGCAAATAAAATTGAAATTGATTTATTTATTTTAGTTGAGCATATAAGTTAGAAACAATGCGAAACTTAGGCCAGTAAGACCAAAGTAAACAATCAAACAAGTCAACGTTAAACATTAGGACTAAAGACAGAAAAAAAAAGCTATTAAAGTCTGTTTGGGCACGGTACTGACCAAGCGGGAAACTATAACAAACAAAGCTTGGAAAAATACACGTATACTTATTCCCCTCATTTAATTGCAATGTACGTTAAACAGCCGTACATCCCATTAAATGTACACAGTTCTTGAAACTGCTGAAAATTATACTGTATTACGATATGTAGCCTATATAATAAAGAAAACAACTAAAAGTTATCGTTTATCGACAACATCGACCACATGGAAATGTGGATATTTTTTAATCACCCTGTAACGACTGAACGAATAATAATCTTAATAATAAGGAATGAAAAACTGACGGTTTCTTATACTGTTTACATTATAAGCCAAAGAAAAATCTCATCACTATACACTTACATCATTGGATTTATTGCTCAATATACGAAGTTGTATCTTTTTAAATTTCCATAATGCGTGTTACACCCACCGCATAAAATTCTTTTCATTTAAAGATGGATGATAACAAAGATGTTGATCTTTTCTCGCGAGTTGTTTTAGTCATCCTTGGCCCGATTCAAAGATAAAAAAAGTCTTGAGTTTCTCGTAATTTTTTAAAGGAAACCCTTACCGCATCACCTTTGCATTGAAAACACGTGTAGAGATATATGGGGCAGCACGAAGAAAATATGCTCAAGAAATCCTACTTCAGAGTAAAAAATACAAATCTGCTTTCGATTCAGAGATATCACATTTGCGTGAAATTGCGTATACCTAGCTGCATATACAACATCTCTTCGACTCCATTTATTTTCACTTCTTCTCAATCAGTTCGGAATGAGAGAAAAAAAATTCAATTGGCCATTAATTATGTATATCTCTAAGAAATTACATCCGTCATCGATGCCCTACATTCAATAGCTAATCATGCCTTAATATAAATGCAAAATTGTAAAAGTGAACCCGCGAATCACCATATTCGGGCAGACTTAAAATATATTCACGATAATTACAGTTGAGTTCCCGATCCATAAATTGACGAAGTCAGTCACCCCGAATTACAGCTATGGGGAAACTAGGCCTAAATACACATTTTATTTCGCTGATTTTATCGACATCAACAACTTGAGATAGATTGCTGACTTCCGAACGAGATCTGGGGTGAAGGGGTCACACCCCGAATATAAGATACACACGGTTATAAAAAAAATACATACATGTACTGTATTCATCACGAAAAACCTAGCTCGTTGATGTTGCTGAAGATAGATTAATCACTACCCACATTTTTAAAAAAGCGATAAACAATTTTCCCTTAGTATAGTAACCTACCAATCTCAAATGCACATAATCTATAATCAGATTTTTAAATACGCAGGAAATTGCAAAACCAATTTCTAAGTGCATTCCCATTTAATGGAAGTTTGGTAACATTGGCCTGAAAAATATTGAGCGATTTGAATAATATACTGAAACTAAAATGTTGACTAACGTACTGTATATGCTGTACGTGCAATTATAAACACTTACCTGCATGATTACCTCAAAGCAAATACTTTCACTTCGATCATTCATATATTTTCTTCGGAAATTTTTGTCACGTTCATGGATAAGCTACGAGATTGTTCCAGTCTCGTTGCTCGGTTACCTGGAGAAGAAGCATGGAAACATTGCCAGAAACCCTTCAACCCTTGCTCCAATTATTTGGAGAATGCCATGTCAAACCCTCCACATTTTATTACTTTATCACCTCGCTTTTGGTGAATACTATTCATTCGCACTAAATCGATTTTGAGTTGCATCATCATCACCTCCATCACCATCACCACCACCACCACTTGTTAACAACTCATGGACAAACCACTATATTTCACCGAGCTCGTTTACAACACGCCAACATTTTTATGGTTTGCCAAGTTGCATGCTCAGCCAGGATGGATATATTCCATATCCCGCGTTTCTCTATATTGCAGCAATTATTGCATGCAAAAATGTTGACAGGAATGAGGCAGGGGAGGGAGGAAGGGAAAAAACAGCAACGCCATACCAGCGTGAAGAGTTTTTATTCGGACGCGAGGGGAAGGGGATACTCGAGTACTCCAACCTGTTCTTTATTTGTCTACGGCTTATTTAAAATAACTCGAAAGATGAGGGGAGGAGGTCAAGTTGGCCGGTGCCTCGTTCCCTCAACGCATTCATTTTCACGGAGAAGACTACATGGAAGGCAAGAATAAGATAGAAAAAAAAAGCGAGGGGTGTTGGTTGCTGCGTGTACTAAATGGTTTAGACTTTTCAAGACCATAGCTATACGAGTGCATGCCCCGGGGATACTTTGTACATACGTGTTTTCTCTGGCTTCACCACCCTTTTTTCAGAAAAAAAAAAGATGCTGACCAGAAGAGATGAAAATGGGAAATCGTGGTCAAGTCGACCCATGCAAACTCAATTGAAATGCATTAGTAAGCACATTGTACCGTATCTGATCATGGAATGACAATGGTATAGGATACCGTAGTTAGTTCTACAAAAACTAGCAATTGTTCAAAAATTATTATTCGGATCATCGTGCAAAAAACAGGAACATCGACCAAATTTTTGCTAACTTTCAGCTACGTTTCGGCATCGTGTGCCTTTATTCACTGCAAGCTCTATAGAATGTGAGAAATATGACATACAACTTTAGAATAACATGATCATGTATGGGAATATTTCTCCCATACGTATATCACATGAATATGAGAAAAAGTAAACAAACCGCGGTGAAATTATTGGATTATTGGATTCGGAAAATTATGCAAACGACCATAACCATAACAACCACTTCTGGTAGACGTAACGTATAGCTAGAAGTTGGCAAAAAATGTGGTCGATGTTCCAGTTTTTCCCACGATAACAGTGTACAATCTCCCGACCACTTTGAAGTTTGGAAATGTCTATTCTGATCATGGTATTGCGCAGTCGTTCCATGCGAAACCACGCAATCTTGCATGTTTAATATATTACATGTATAGATCAATCGAGCTCTTCCGCCAATTCGAAGCAAGTGCATACACATATACGTGCACATGAAATTGTTTTCAAGGTTGAGCCAAAGTATATATATTTACCGGAATAAAGGAAGCAAACTAACATGTATTTTTCTTTGAAATTTACATAGTTCTGGCCACTGTTCTGCAAGTTAGCCGCGTTATTGTCGACTTTGTTGGTAAAATTTACCATTTTTAACGTAGTAGATAACTTACCTTCTAAACAGGTATTACTTTTTAAACTGAATCAAATTTGATCCTTTTGTTTCCTAGCACAACTAATGTTGCATACATACGCGAGGCTTATACGTGTGAAGCATGGAAGGTACATGTATTTCACGGTTCCTTAAAGAGTCCCTGGGTTTTCAAGATACTGTATGCCAACAGACGATTAAATGAAATCCAGGGTCAGAGGTTGCGAATTTCGTCGTTAAAACGTAACACTTCCATGTACATGTAGCTGTACACGGGTAAAATAGCAATGGAAACCGTAAACTTTATACATGTATAATACCCCGAAGCAACCCGTATTTTTTGACAGCAAGCTTACGCCTGGTTGAGGCCACCCTCACCTTTACTTTACAACAAATGACCATTGTATTCCCTTCGCTCTATAAATTTACAAAAAAAAAGTATATAGTCAAAGTGAAAAACGTTGATTTTTAAAAGACGTTCTAATTCTTGGCCATTGCCCTAATTACCATAAGTGCCGAACTTTCTTGGCCATATCAGGCTGCTTACACGGACGACATGCCTTGCATGAACAAGCTCTTTAATTAATGTAACGCCTCGCAGATGAAAATGCAAAAAGACTCAGTTGCACAGAACTGGTTTTTCATTCCAAGTTTTAATCCCCGATTATGCGTTGCCACACCCTCGGCATCTCATAAACTGGGCAATTTGTCATATGTGTGCGTGTAAAAATGACAACAACGTGGCTTCATCCTGTGGCGTGCGAGCATAAACGTTGCGTTGAATAAAATCACCACCAATTTAGAAGCCCCGAGATTTCATAGATAGACCAATTTTAATTATTGAATGAAATCCGTCTCGCGTTTCAGTGTCGTGACTGCCGGCTATATTTCATTCGTATCTAACCATAAAAAGTTGGCGAGGAGGTTTCTCCCGGAAAGAAAATTGGATGAGATTACTCGGAGAACATATAGGTCGACATCGACAACGTCATATCTATAGCAACAAAGGCAAACTTCCTTTTTGATTGATGCTCTTAATACAGAAGTTTGTTAAATTGCTGAGACTAACATCATCTGCATGACGATGGAAATTAATCAGTGATATGTGAAAAATGACGATATTCATCTTAAGGCTGAATATTTTAACTGTGTAGCCTGCAACAACAACAAAAAACTTATTTTAGAATACATGTATTCAATTTCGGGCAGCCGATATTATAATTTTTTCAGGGTTGACGTACATGTATATGCTGCATATAGTACGACAAACGTGTATCGAGAAACAAATGAAGCCTGGTTATTTATTACTCCTTAATTGTTTGTCTGCATCCCTTCATGGCCAGTTTCATCATTGGCCTCGTATATACATGTAAAATTCATGTGTATACGTGAAAATATGTAGTCATTTTTGGTAGAAATAGTCTTTGTTTTAAGGTGATAATAAGGACGGTTACAGCTATACAAGTAGTACAGTATATCGTAACTACGGTGACTTTAGCCATGCGTGGATATCATAATTGCAATATCATGCAATTGTATAATCGCTGAAGCCTGCGGTAATTAAATATTACGTTATATAAGTAACAAGTTTGGTGGCACTCAAGTTGTTATGTACAGTATCTTCAAGTTCACGCGCTGTCAAATATTCTCATCATCCATGCATATACAGTAAATATATCAACATTAGAAAAAAGTTTTTTCGATCAATGCCTTTCTTGTAACATATACTGTATATCGTATATATAAAAAGCGAGTTTGAAGCGTGTATGCGTGCATTCAGGATTGCATGGTATTACGGAGAAATAATG
>JAQGBX010002439.1:0-20423 GCA_034698745.1 Megaphyllum sjaelandicum | reverse complement strand
ATGTTATGTCCCCCCCTACCACATGGCACGATTTGTGCTGACTGTAGGGTATTGATTAGAATAGAATAGAATAGAATAGAAATTCTTGGCCAAGGTTAACTTTGACTCGGTAGTTCCAGCTGACTCCAATTCGGATTAGCACTAACCGATCCCGAACAATACTCGTCTAAACCGAGTTCAACGTCTCGAAAACTAGATCGGTCTCGAGTCAAGACTTTAGACGTGGTTTTAAGGTATAAAAGTCAACGATGATGCATTACTAGCATAAGCAAAGAAGAAATGTCGAGTCTAGACACAGAAAGCGGAATAGGCACCAGCGTGCGAAATAGCTAGGTTTCAAACCGAATACCCGTCGCAACAATGATGAATTTGCATGGAAATTAGAGTAGAAGTTGTTTTTCTTGTCAATGCTTTTTGTTGTTGCCATCACTTTTTTTTCTTCTTTCGGATGGTTTCTGTATTACGTCCGTACTGTTTTAGTACACGTTGTATAGCTGAATTAAGCAGCAGCCAGTCAGTCACCTTCAACTCGTTTCATTGCCTGGTAGCCCAGTGAAAAAAACGCTTAAAAAAGCAATTGTCTTCCACGCCTACCTATTTTCCATCCTTGTGTATTAAGGTAAACATTTACCTCTCGCTTTCTCTTTTCTACCTGTTTTTTCTACTTGCTCAATCCACTCGCGAGAATTATGACTGAAATATTGTATAGGGTAAAGGAACAACGTTTGCACAAATTAACGAAAATTTGTGTTTTAAGATGAATAACAATCTGAAGGGTCATTCAAAAAGGACGTCCTCGTTTAGGGGATCGAATCACGGGCACAATGTGGACAGGGGGAGGGAGGGGGTATGACTAAATCGGACGTCCACTTGATAAAAAAATGCCAAATAAAATAAGTTTTCAAAGTAAAAGGGAAATAAAAGGTGTCCAATTTCGCATTGGTGATGTGTTATAAATTGTAAAAGTCAGTAACCAGTCCTGGAACAGTCAGGGAACTTAAAAGCTCAGTCCATTTGCAAACGTTCAAATTTTCCCAGTACAAATTTGCAAAATTTACATTTTTCTCGAGCATAAACTTGCAAAATTTTAAACCTTTTCCAAAATCATCTTTAAAAAATTTGCGAGGTTTTCCCGAGGACAAATTTGCAACATTTTCCCTAAGTACAAATCTTCAACATTCTTAACTATTTTCAAGTACAGATATGTAAAATTTTCAACAGTTTTTGAGGACAAATTGGCAAAATTCTAAACCTTTTCAGAGTACAAAATTTACGTTTACCGAGTATAAATTTGCAAAACTTTCAAAAATTTCCGAATACAACTTTTTAAAGTTTCGGACGTCCGAATGAGGGAGGGAGTCCTGATTGACCGGGCACAATGCGGATAATTGGCAGGGGGGAGTCCAAATCTGGGATAAATTTGAGTACGTCCTTTTTGAATGGCCCCGTAAAGAATTTGTATAATGGAGCGAGACCTACAGTGACAATTCTACAAGTAACGTTTGATTTTGTGAAAAAAACAAAATAGCTCGTTGAATATGATGGAATAAAAGATAACTTAATGCAACCTGAATAAACAATGTCATCTTATGCTCGCGGGAGTAAAGAGACAATTGATATCCTTCTGCAGCTGCCAGTTGCGCTATAAATCCGCTAACTTCATTTTTGGATGAGAATTCAAAACATTTCTGAAGCCAAATTGTAAGCCAGATAAAGGCAGCAAACAGTTTTTTGTTCAGCACGCATCTTCCGTTTTGTACACTTTCACTTATGATAGTGTGTACACGCCTTAACGCAACTACGAAGCTATTAAATGGACGTGAATTTGGGGCAATTCGAAAATTTTGAAAAATGATCCGAGCGGGTCATCATTCTCATGTTGTGGATTAGAGAATCATCCCCTATGGGTGGTATCAAACTTTTATGGTCTGGTTTATTCTAAGCTCCAATAGAAGCGTTCAACAATTAAAACTGGTTTTATTCATCAATGTCGATTATAATCAATGACAGAACTGCGTGGTGCCGAGCAATTTTTCGATGCACAATATATTTTTTTCCATCGCGTTCCCCAAACTTCTGCGTTTGTAAATAAGGGAAAAACACGCAACTCCGAGGAAAACAAACCCTCGATGATGTTCGTGTTTTTCCAGTTCCAGTTTGAAACGATGGGACCAATTTCAACGAAATCGTACACTGCTGACAATTCTCTCCGATGCCACCGCATTGGATCGGTTCGGAGATAATGGAATTGGCATAGGCGATTGATCCATGAAAACAATCCATTTTAAAACACGCTCTTCTTCAACTCCCCTTGTCTCATCCACTCAGCATTTATTCACCTTTCCCAGTTGTTGCGTCTTATCGCGACTAAGCCATCTACCAACGAAGGGGCAAACACGTTTCTTTGTTTCTCGTTTCGTTGTTCCCTGTCCACCATAGATGAAACTCCCAAAACACGGCCATTATCTTCCATCAAAAAAAAGTGCCCCACTCGGAGGCCCAGACCCTCTTTCTGCCATCGAATAAATCTCAGCGTCAGGATTTACAAGAAGAGTTCATCGCAACGAGATGCTGCTTCTGCCATTGCCGAAGAGCACGGCACATCCGTCATGAGTGCCCTCGGGTGGCTAAAAGTGACACCAGCACGCGAGGGCATCTGATTGGTGGCCTAAGTAGACACTTGATGTCTGCTTTCCTGCAGGCTACAATGTTGAACACGGTCATCGCATACCAGAGAGACAGTTTACCCACAATCCGTGCTGGCTTAGCGAAACACCATTAATTACCTTACCTTAACGAGTCGCCATTGCAACGCCTAAGAACTAATAAACGCCCAAACAAACAAACCAACCCTTTCTGTCGATTACGCTTCTTCAACCAGTTGCTGAAAAACGGGTTGCTCGGGAGACGCAAAATTATGCCAAGAAGTATAAAAAACGCTAATGATAATTTTCGCATTTTTAAATTTTTTGTTTATTTTTTTAATAACACTTTGAGAAACTGAAGCTCGGGCAGATTTTTGCGTTTTATAATTAGAAGAAAACACTATTTCCTTCAACATTTAATAATCTCAGAATCCTTCATCGATTTCAAAGACTTTTTTTTTCTTTTCATACCGTATTTACCCTTCTGGGCAATGTAACGATCTTTTGCAAATTGGAAAACTGCCTTGGACGCGAACCAGTAAATTTTGAAAAGTGGATTACGGGCTCAAGCCAAGTCAATATATCATACTGCATACGTGTTAACCCCAAAAGCCTTTCCAACAAAATAATTACCATTTTTTAATAGGTTTAAGGGAGGGAAACTATAATTTCCATCTTTCACCACCAAATTTAGACAAGGATGTTTTTGTTTAAACTAGGAAAAAAGACAAATCAAATAAACACTTATTTGAAGGCTATTTTAAGTGAATCGAAAATGCAGGCTTAGAGTAAGAAAAGGTGTTCAGGGGGCTGTTTGCTTCCGGTGAAATGAAAAATTTCCGACTAGCCATATACATGTAGACTTTTGTTAAATTCTCATCTTTCCTTTTCGAAACAATCGTATAGCGAACAGACAAATTCATTGTAAAACATGTGCATACAACTCGATAAAACAAAACTTCTGCGAAGTTTGTACCTCTGGAGTTGCATAAGCGTCAAGTTTCTATGTCGATATAAACGTTACTAAGAAAATAATTAACCTATACTTTGTTCAGAACAGATATTACAATGACGTAGAACACTTGACTGTTGGCAAAAATCCGAGCGTCATGTGCATTCGATGTAGCTGCAATGCGTGCTTATGGGCCATTCAAAAGACGTCTTCGTGTAGGGGGAGTCACGGACATCATGTGGACAAGGGGAGTGACCAACTCGGACGTCCACTCGATAAAAGTAAAAGGGTCCATATTTTTCTCGAGCATAATAAACGTGCAACATTTTCATCCTTTTCCGAGGTCATATTTACAAATTTTTTGACGTTCTCCCGAGTACATACAGTATTTTCAACAGTTTTCGAGGAGAAATTTGTAAAATTTCCAACAGATGCTGAGGACAAATTGGCAAAACTCAACCTTTTTAAAGTACAAATTTGCAAAACTTTTTTTAAGTAGCGGACGTCCGAATGGGGGGAGGTGGGGGTCCTGATTGACCGGACACAATGCTCCACATTTTGGACAATTTTGAGGATGTCCTTTTTGAATGGCCCCTTAATAGTTGGAGAAGAGTACCAACACAGTATGGTACCAACTTAATTTGAAGGAAATGTGTTCTCATTATATCTTTTCTACGATTCTTCAGGAGATAAGATTTCTATCCCACGTGTTAAATTTGTGCCACACATTTCCAGTCTTTGAGAAATGTTTCGGTTGCAGGTGTATCTATTTAGTTTCCTGGACGACTTCTTTGATAAAAGGCAAGCCAATGTTGAGATGATATCGTGTCCGTGACCCGCAATTTTCCAACGTCACACTGGCAAGCATCCAAGACGAAGGAAGCGATTTGAAACGCGTTGCATCCATCTGCATATTTATTTTCTTTGCACTAATCCCTGTCACGACTTTTTCCGCCATTTTCGAGAGGTCTGCGCAAATTGCATAAACATTGGGCCACGAGAATAGTTTACTGCTTTAGGAAATGCGAGGGAAGGATGGGAAAAAAGAGGGGAACAAAATGGCAGAAGTTGACGACATGAAACAAACTCGAAAAGAAGGAACATTTGCTCCAAATTCCACGGCTAGGCCTAGTTGGAAAAAGAACAGGTGAAACGCGATGATATATTATACGAAATAAGACGAAAAGAAACTGGGAAAAGTACTCGTAGCCATAAAATAAACAAGTCCAAGACGGTAAAAACGCAAAACGACGAACACCTAGAGCAGGTAAAAAAAACTTCTCGCGTAAGAACAATTAACTGTATTACAGTTACACACGAACACGAAGGTGGCGACTCGTAAACCTTGAGAACATTTTTTAGAAATTATTTATCGCTTCAACTTGTTATAACTTAAATCGGATAATCATCGTAAGTGCTCGTATATTCTAACACAATTGGCCCAAATTGCATTCCGTGTACCTCGTATTTCCATGGACGATGAATGAAAATTATACACGCTAGCTGTTACTAGGTGTAGCCCTAATTTTACACAACGTAAGATTCGAGCTGCCTCGAACGTCGTTAATTAACGTGGATAGACAAAGGGCGAGAGCACGCTGAATGCCTGCCACTCGGAGTACACTTAGCGCCACCAAGCGGGATAAGAATGCGCGTGCGTTTTAAATGAGGGCGCCCACAAAGAAAGCTTAGCCAAACCAGACTGAGCTTGCATCTGAAAGCAGATCACTATTGGTCAAAAGTGTAGCCATCATGAGATGCTAACGCGCATGTGGAAGGTTTTACGCGGAATGTTTCAGCTAGCATAACGCATGTAGTCACGCTGATATCAGCGTTCATTGTGGAATGTGCGTTCCAAAGCTGGAAAAAAGAAGTTGGAAGAAACACGTCGAAAGTAAGCATTCTGATTCAGTGTGTTCTCACCCATAGACCAGTCTGCCTATAGCTTAATCCTCGAAAGAGGCCATTTGATCCATCAGCGCATGCCGTTGGCCTAAAATCTTATTTTAAAAATATTACTCGCAATATTTACAATAACTAAAATGCACGCCTATGCCAAAAAATGGTGTCACTCCATAACCCCTATCCACTTGGCTACTCTTCAATAGCAACAAATTTTACGGTAAAAACTACGCGGAGTTAACTCGATACTAATCTGCAGACGGATGAGAGAAAACAGTCCGCTCACGGTGATTGGACGTTGTAAAAATAAAAGTTTCTTACGGATAAAAAATACTTTCAAAAAAATGGCCGACGGAACTAACCTCAAAACCTTTCAAACAAGCGCATTCGGATGGGGAATTAGTTGGCTTAGATTTTAGTTAAAAATATGGACACGATTACAACGTGAAGTTTGTTTTGGCATGAGGATTAAGACCTACCAACTGCAATAGCGTTCGTTGTTCAGCCTATGATACGCAAGGATTTGGAGATTTTCCACGTCTCACACTACATCATTGTGTTAGGGGAAATTGAGCACGTTGGTGGGTCTATCGTGCGGTCGTGCCAAAAAACAGGACTTTCGATCGTTTTCACAAACCAGTAAATTTACAGCCCTCGCGGAATGACACAGCGCGATTAAAACTAAAAACACCGACGAAACCAATAAAGCAGATTCCTCCGATTCAGTTTCTGGTCGTAACGAGACGCGTCGCCAGGTGTCGCGAGAATCGAGGAATGAAATACGGTGGCGCCAGCAACGAGTGCAGTCAGAATACACCGTCAATCCACATGTCAAATAAAACAAGATTTTATAACTTTTCTTCGCTCGCTACTTTCCTACCCCGAAGTGGGCTTGCAAGATCACCGAACTTTCCTAGAAGGAACAAGGCTTCCCTGTCTGACAATGGCCTTCCAACAACATAGAGCTAGTGCACTGTTTAAGGAAACTTCTCAAGTTTGTCACGTTGTTTTTGGAGGGTTTTTTATTGGAAGAATTGGAGGGGGAAGGATGGACGAACACTTTCGAGGGGGTGAATGTTTTAATTGCACCGTTCGTTTCTTTAACAATAATCTTCAACTGTATGCAGTAACTTGCGGTCAATAAATTAAAAGCAAGTCAAGACAGAAACGCACGCCCTCTGACGTCGCTGCATGACTCGAGAAATATCCCATTCGCGTTGTACTTGTTTACAAACAACCTAGACCACCGTAAAACACAGTTTAATGGTCCGAGGATGAGCACGGCGTGAAGTTATCAGTAGAGATAACCATCCGCGCCGAATGGTTCTCTGGGAAAATAATTCCACGTTAAATGGTGATCATCCTTTTTTAAAAACGAAAACTGCGATAACCTCAAAGATAGCAAGTAAAACTGTTCAATGAACGAATACGCCAATGGGTGAGAACACAAAGTACGCTTTCTTTCGACGTGCTTCTTTCTTGCTTGTTTTCAACTTTGGAACGCACAATGAACGCTGATTTCAGCGTGTCGGTCAGTGTGCTTGGTGGCGCCACTGCACGCGTTATGCTAGCTATAGGTGAAACATTCCGCGAAAAACCTTCCACATCCGCATTAGCATCTCACGATAGGCGGCATGGCTACACTTTTGACCAATAGTGATTCGTGTGCCACTCTGTGCCTTAAAAATCTGCTTTCAGATTTCCAAAAAAGAACGTTAAAAACATTCTCGAAAAGCTTATAAGCGCTTCTTGCAAGCTCAGCCTGGCTCGGCTAAGCTTTCTCCGCGTGCGCCCTCATCCCGCTTGGTGGGGCTAGTTTACGCCGAGTAGTAAGCGTTTGCAATAAGCATTCGACGTGACCGTACCCTAACTTGGAAAACGCGTGATGGGAAATTTCGAACAGCTGTTCCGAACACGTGTAGTGCGAACAGTAGCAAAAGGGGTTAAACGCTGACAAATTACGTACAGGTACATACGGCGCTGGGAGATCGTGGAATAAAAACGAATTTATCGAATGCATCGTTGAAAAAGTAGGAAGACCAAGCGCCGCGAGAAGCTCGAAGAGTTCCGAAACGTGTCAAGACTGTTCGGGAGGAGCGAACGAGGATGCGGTCATCCACACCAGATGCGAAACGACTATGACCCGATGACAAAATGCAGAAGAACTTCGATCGGGCCAACAACCACAAAAAAAGCTGTTGAAAGGGTCCAAAACCGAGCGGACTTCCGGCACGCTCCAGGATGGAAACGGCAAGGAAAATAAACAGTGTATACGAAAATAGAGAAGAAGCTCAACGACGGTGGCCATACTTGGTGACAGTTCCAGGCGCAGGACACATCGCGAGCCATCGTCAACGCAAACAAACGAAGAAAACATTCCCCGACGAACTCATAAAGCAATTGTGCGTGCCACTGTCACGCTGGGAGGCGTTGGACGCGTTCAAAAATGCATTTCGCAACAACGGCGCTGCTGTCTGCGTCTTCGCCCCAAAACAAACGTTACTTATAGACGTAACAGCTGCTCGACTCTGGCGCGCATTTTAGTATGACCGAAAACTCGGATTTTTGTCGTCGTCGGTCATTCCTAATCAGGTGCTCGTAGGCCTGTTTTGACTTTTTTACCACGAGTGCACCGTAGCTGCCCCACCCTAAAGATAACTAAACCATCATCGACTGTTTAACGATGACAACACGTGCACCTGAAGGCAAAACACATAAACACTTCGCTTCTCACCCGTGTTTCGATGGGACAATGCGCGTTTTACGACAACACCTACATTCTTACGACTAATCAATAACCATAAAACGTATCGGAGCTAGGGGCTAGGGGATCCGTAGTTGGGGGTGGGGTCGAAAAGGAGATCATCTCAAAACGTGATCAACCACATAAAGGTATATACGATTAGCATGCAGATGCGTTAATTGACTCGTTCCTTTCAACGGGGTAATTACACGTAAAATAAAACTGGTCGAATGAATACGAATCATTAAACTCCTCGGAGTTTATGCAACAAGACGCAGTAGTCGCAGCCATGGTTCACATTCTCAGCTTATTTTTAA
Source organism: Megaphyllum sjaelandicum (assembly GCA_034698745.1). Taxonomy (NCBI): domain Eukaryota; kingdom Metazoa; phylum Arthropoda; class Diplopoda; order Julida; family Julidae; genus Megaphyllum; species Megaphyllum sjaelandicum. The sequence continues at coordinate 11,864 of JAQGBX010002439.1, read as the reverse complement.
GCCATACCGACTTTCGAGTTACGAGCATAAACAGTAAGTATGCTTTAAAGAAGTCGCGCAACTTGCCCTTAAATTACTAACTAACGGTGCAACAGAAATGTTCGAGCATGATCCAAATCACAAGTCATGCCACCCTGAGACGCGTCCTCGGATGATCGAAAATGACAGTTTTCCCGAAGTTTGCGTTTCGACGTTATCACGACTTTGTCGCTAACGATAATGGTGGATGTTCTCCGAACGAACGCTGCGGAGTGATCGACCTAGCCAATTAGCATGAGAAAAATGCAGTCAAAGACATCGTCAACATGACAAGTTAAAAGTCGAGTATATTTTGAACAACATTCTTCAGAAGTGCTAGCGAGCAGAAGATGGCAGCAGAAGAACAGGATTGGGGCAGCAACAATACTCCCGCGCCTACAATACAATGCTTTGTATCCTGCTTATCACTCCCTCTCCGAAAATAATGGCGCTCTAATGTTGACCTCTTGACACTCGCATGACTCGTAGCTCTCAGTCAGTCAAGCACTCCATCTTTTCAGGGGGTTGTGGCGCGTCTTTCACTGCGAACATCCATCGCTCAGCAAATGAACACGTTAGTTAAAAGGTTTTCGAATCAATTGCACCTAACTGAACAGCATCTGATGGAGAATTTACAGCGTGAGTGAGGAATCTTCGAACAACGGATACTTCGAAGTGATGTTTCTCGTTTGTGCGTGACAATATTATCCGGAAGCTTATTTCACGAACGCCATCTTGCAGAGGAGTCTTTTATTATAAATGTTCTGGCGAAAAATATTATTTTGGACATCAATATACACGTATACGCCGAAAAGAAAAAGAAAAAAAAGAAGCACGAAGCTAACATCACAGTCTCGATTTCCTCACAGTGCTTCCCCAGATTGTTTTGACACGAAGATGGCTTTTATTCCCCAATAAACACGGCATCCCGCCACACCCATTACAATTTGTTGCGATGATTTCTTTTATTACTTTATGAACTGCGGTGATTCATGCCAGTTCAACGCATACTATGCGTGGAAGTAAGAAATCCGATCATCGTTTATACCGGTTATCAAATTGTACGAGCCATTAGGCGCATCCTCATCAATAATTTATAATAAAAAGGCAGTATCACGCGTGCGTGTCATTTTTCGATTATAAGATCAATCTTCGTTAAGATTTCAGCGTCTTTAGCCCACAATTTCTGCTTCCTATAACTGCAACCTAGTATTTCTATCCTATTCACCGTGTAAGTTAGAACAGAAATGATACTGGAGTTTGATCCTCGATGGCATTTGACCGTTTCGTCTAATTGGGGAAGAAAAACGATAGATTCGTGACGTTAGCATAGTCTCACACCTTTACTCCCGATGACCGTTTCTTATTCCCAGGCACCTCCGGCCTTAATTACCAGTTTGCGAAAACGTGTCCTGGTCAAAATTACGACAGGATTTATGAATGCGAGCCATCGCATAAATCCACAGGTGTAATAATTGAATCCGACTAACAGCGCGGCAAGACGCGTTACTCGTTGCTTTTAACAAATTTCACATTATTTAAAGATTAGGATTACAAAGACTGGATGCGAAGAAGAAGAAGAAAAAAACTTCGCTCGCACGCTCAACTACAAAAGTTTTGTCTCGGATTAAGTCAAACACAAAACCTTGTCCAAACTTTTTTTTTCTCGCTTTCACTTTTCTTCCCAGTTCGCCAACCTGAATTTTCCCCACCTCGTATTTGCTCCTTTTTGCATTGTTGAGCTCCCCAATCAAAAGCCCCCTTTGAAGGAATGCCTGTAATGAGGCCACAATTACGGGCCCTGGCTGCTAAAATGATACCTCGCTAGGTTCTACCCAAACATCGGACGCAGCGTAAACAAATAGCCTCGAACAATGACGGCTAAAAAGGGGAGAATCAACAACCGTAATCATATATTTTAAGAGGAACCTTCTGCAAAGACAGGTGAGACGGCAACTGGCGTACAGGGTGACCATTCGACCACTTCCAACGTCATTTGCATTCGAGGGAATTAGATCAACTTACCGTATATGCAAATAAACCGCGTGCTAATAGCCTACGGTAAACTACAATCTAATTCTCAGTAAGTCAACAATACCTCTTGTTTAGCGCAGTAAGACTATAAGAATTCGTGCAACTACATCGTTACGCGTATACACTGTACGTCGCATACTCGCTTTGATCTGCAAATTGTACACGTACATGTATAGCAATTTTTCGATTCAAGCCCCTTTGTCAAAGCGAGCGAAAAGTGTAGCTCTTTGAACGAGTGCTTCGAAGCTTATTTGTGCTCCTTCTTCGTCATCCATGTAGCATTTTTACTTATAGATTTTCTTTTTTTTCTCTTTGCAGTAGTAGGCCTACTTGTACGCTAGCCACTTCAAAGAAGACGCTGCGTGCAACAAGTGCTAAGCCGAGGCATGAATGAAGCTCATCAAAAACTTATCAGAATGTTGGATGGCTAGCTATTTACTCGTCACATTACGCGACCGACAAACACGTTTAAATGCACGTTCCACGTATTTGCTCGAGCCAAATAAAAAAATAGGTTTCGGGAAGAACCGCGAATTATAGCAGTTTCGCACTAAAGCTGATGTAGAGTCCAATGAAATCGACCGTTCCTTTCAGCTATATACACGTATAAACGGTCGAGCACTTCATCTCGAGTGTTTCCAAAGCTAAACCTAACCCTTCTACTTGGGATCATTAATTAGCCAGTATAAAATCTAGTTATACGTGTATAAAGAAGAGCTCTATGTGGATGGTTGCATGTATGGTTCCGGGACCGCGGTTGATACGGAGCCCCGTAGCTGAAGATTGCTGTTATTTTTTGTTTGTTTTGTACGTGATGACGCAAAACGCGTACAAAACGAAAAAAAAATTCTTCCGCTACGGGGCTCCGTCTGTTTTTGCTTTTTATTTGTTGACGCCATCGCAAGGTGCTATATGTCGATACGAGGACATTTTGAGAAGAAGGACCAAATGCCCTGCACGGGCAAAGGTAAGTTTTACATTTTTAAATATTTTTTCCTCAACTTTCATCGTCGAAAAGTCGGCTTCACTCGATCACTATCGGTAAGTACAGCCCGGGAAAACCAGGTAGTAAACTATAAAGTTGAAAATGAATAAGTGCGTGCTGGTTTACCGAAGTAACCTGATAACAGTTTGCTGTTTCATCATCAGTATTATACTGGAGGTGGTAGTATTCGTAATTTGAAATTTGTCGTTTGGCTGCATATTTCAAAATATTCGTAGAACTTTGAATCAACAATTCGATGGACCACGTTTGTCTGACAGGAGGTAACAGGAAGGGCTGACCACTCTTGATATCCCGTGAGTTATCTTAGTTTATCATAAACCTCCTCTCGCAGTGCAGCAATGTCCGAGACGGCCTCTTGATCCGGCAGAGTATGGCCCGCCATCTATTGACCGATTTAGTTGTTTCGCCCTCGAACGGATCTTCGAGTGGCATTTCATCTTTTGGTAGAGGATGACAATGCAACATTCCTAATTTGACAGTTGGGTCCTAAGGCCATTACGATATGAAGGAGTGCTGAGTTCGGGGTGGAAGAAACAACAAAAGGGGGTGGTGGAGGTGGAAATTTGGGGAGTTAAGAGTACAACGAGCGAAGCGATTTCCCTATCCCTCCATCACCTTTTTCCAGTTTTTTTATTTCACCCAAATTCTCTCTGGGCAACAATCGACCTTGGACTATGTGCTCTGGGTAAAGAAACAAAAGACGGGTGAGTCTTCTCACCTTTCAGTTATTCTGAGGGCGATCCCAAAAGTTCCTACGATTGATTCCGGCGGTTGAAAAACAGTTTTGCATCCCCGAAGCACAACTCCGGATTTTTTTATTCCATGTTGCGATCTGACTCGTTTGCATTTTAAAATTGCCGCTAACTTAAAATGATGCTCGAAAGGGTGAACGATTAATGTCAAGTTTTCATTAGATGTTAGGAGAACCCTAGCTTTGTTTTTTAATCATCAATAGAATCAATATTTTCCAGCTGTTTATGGAAAGCAACAAACATAACATCGGTGCGAAAACTCATTTCAACGTTTAATCGAAGTTAGCTACAATAAGTGTTCGCTGCATCGTGCAATACCAATGCCATTAAACGCAATTATATCGCAGCGCGTGTCAATTCAAAAATTGAAATACAGAATGAATAACAACAAATGCAGCATTGAAAATCGCACGTTGCAACGTGAATGTTGTTCGTACCCTACATTACAAGGTGGCTTAGCTTAACCTCGTGACACAACGTTTAACACGTTACATCAGCGTATCCCTGTATTCCACCCCGATTTCTGACATGTCGTGGCGCCACCTAGCGCCAATCATCCCTTCCAACCCGCTTGGCTACGATCCAATCCATCCGTTCATTCTCAATAGCTAGGTAATCTATTAGGCTTTTAATCAGGTTCAAGCGCTTCATCGCATGGATCATGAATCGAATTAGACGATGACAGCCCGCCATCATAATTTCAAACGTGTAATTTGGCAGCCATAAAAAACAACATCACCGAGGTTTTCACGAAGCGGACCTTTGTGAACCCACCCCGACCGGCCTCGGGCCAGAAGCACCTTTTTTGCGCGCCACCAAAGGAGATGAGGAGTGGGGGTGGGCTACCCTCCTCGTCTCCTTTTAAGACGAGACAGGTTCTACTCTAGGGATTTTCTGTTTGCATAAAAAAACCAAAGTTTCCTCCTTCTACAGACTGCTCGTTCCAGCGCAAATCGTCCACCCCTTTAGTTCCCACCTCGAATGCCTCGCTAGCACGTCGTGCCTTTTAAACAAAAAAACTGCATAAAAAGAAGGTTGGACGGGGAATACGAGGGGGAACACCCGTGGATCCGCGTTATTTCACTTAAGAATCTGGACGACAGAAGAAAAAAAAATCTAGATCCATTTGGGCGTTTTCATCTCAATGGGCCCTGTCAATCGGTTCGACACGTCTGGTTCGCGCCGTCCAACTCTGGAAATAAAACAACGCTTAATCCAATTAGCCAATTAGCGTCGATACAACGTCACTGGCTTTTAAACCACTTTTATAAGCACGGAGGAAGGTATAGAACCGTTGGCATTGCCAGACTTACGGTAAGTATATTGATGGGATAGCAGCCCACTTTGCTACATAACAGTTCAGGACAGGGCGCACATGTACATTGAGGGGGAATGTTACGGGTCAGTTACAGATCTGAATACACCAAAAAAAGATGGATAAAGTGGCGTTTATTATTAAAAAGGCGTTTAATTGAAACAAATTTTTAGGTTGAAAACAAAACAACGCTCTTGCAGTTTTCAGTATCGCCGCGTTTCTCCAACAACTACAGACAGACATGAAAGAGGAAATGTTATTCGCTCGTAGCGCCACCTAGCGAATGTTTTAGCCTGGACAAGTTTTCGATGCTCGATGAGCGAGGCATTCTCCATGAGGCCTAAACGCCGACATCGTCGTCAAAGGTCATCCTCTCGCTGAACCGGTGCAACGAATTAATTATCGAGGGAGTTAGCTCACCTCACCTCTCGTCCCGCAGCCAGAGACGTCGAACGAATTCCCTTATTTAATTTCCCGATGAAATGGGACAAATGGGAAGAGAAGCGAGCCACGAATTTGAAAAATAAATGAAATTGGAATATGATATCAGGGCGATGGCTCGCCCTAATATTCCCCCTTCCATCGCGTGTCGTTCAAACCCTGGGCCGTAAATCAGATAGGCGCTCATTGGCGACTATGCAAATGCGAATCTAATGGACTCGTCGATGCACCCCGGCCATCCGTGGGGTGCGCGAACCCCGCGCGTGTTCAGATAAAAAAAAAACACGGACCGTGCGTTCGTAATCATCGACGGGGTCATTCGCAGAATGCACTTAACCGCATTCCCTCCCGTCGCGGCTAATTGCCACTGATGCCAACAATTAGAACGTCCCGAGTTCACGGAGTCAATTTGTACAGGTGCACTCGGTACCCATCACCCAGAGTTGGTCGTTTCTCGCATCCACGCACGCTATACCTCAACTTACGGTCAACTGGTTCGTGGAAAACCACTTGCATTTTGATCTAAGGACGCGTCCGCGTCTCCACGAGTAGGCGAAACCAAAAAAACATAACTTCAATTATACGAATGTGCTTTACGTTTACGGGCCCCATAAAAACACCAGTGGCCTAACCTCGACATAGTTTTGTTAATAGTCCGTGTTTCATCGAAAAGATGTTAAAGCAAATATAATTTTTTTGTTGTATAATGCACGGTATAGTAAGAATTTGTAAACTCAGGACCACAAATATCGAAGAAAATAACATTCCAACCATTTTTATTTTCAATCGTAGATCCTTGTGCAGTGTCGAGAACGCGACATTGTACAAAAATAGAACATTTGAAATTTTAGCAGCACTCAGTAAATTGTTGCGTGAAAATTTAAAAAAATCCTTCATTCTGATTGGCTGAGCCATGTACGAGGAGCCGAGTGAAGGCGCGAGACAACAGAACAGAAGTACTACTGTAAACACGCGAACAGCAAACGCACAAGTACAGGATTCCAACATCTACAAAATCGAATGGCAAGAAATGCGCATGCGCCGCCAGACGGAACCTATTCTACATTTACGTTAACATCTACGTGAATCCACGTCAATTCCTGAGTCATGACCTCAACTATATAGAAGGCATTATGCACGTGCCATACAAACTAATTGATGATCGATGTTATTGACTCGATGATTTAATGGAAAGGATACGTGATACTGGCCCTTACGTAGCAGTCCATTCATTTCGGTATTATACTGCATCTCCTATCCACCTGGCGATCAACGGTGCATGCCATCTACATGTACCGCATGTCTTTAAGGAATGGACGAGCATAGCTAACGATATATACCACTTAATAAGCTCAGAAATTAATTGCTAGAGAGACTCCTTAATTTTTGAACGCAAACTAAAACGTCAAAATGAGCATCATCCAACCGTAATGTTGTCGATCCATCGCGCGCATTTCACTTGGACGAATAATTTTCATACGGTTCACATCTTCGGATATTTGCGCAAACCACAATGGATGGTGGTTGTGGGACGATGCGATCTAATTGCGTCTACACAAACGAAATAAATCCTCATGGGACTTTTTATATTTTTACACAAATTGCATATTTGCGCAGCGGCCATGGACGAACCATGGCCACCGCAAATGAACTCGGGAGCAGAGCCTCTATTCAAATGCTAATTCGACACGTGCCGTACAACGATTTAACCCAGCCTACAGGGTTGGATGGATTTTCGAAATAGAATCGCGGTGATGTTGCGACCATCTAAGGAACTCATGCTCCGATATAAACGCAAACAAAATTTAGATGACAACTCATCGCGGCATCGACAAAAATTGGGGATAGAAAGTGCAGCTAATAAGTTCAGAACTTTAGACCGCCATCTTGGTTCCGATAAGAAGATGAAGAAACTCGGTGTACCATCACTTTCGCTACACCCCGTATAGTTGTTACTCGAGCTTTATAAAACACGAGCTTGACGACATTAAAATGCGGCGTGCATGCGTCAGGGATTTCGTCGAGCTTTTAGGCTTAAGATTTTTAATTACGGTTAAACACGAAAGGGTTTTGGCCGCATTAACTCGACTCTCGATAAACGTCCACGGTGCGTGCGAGCCAATTGGGTTAATTCGACGTTTCGAGAGGGGTGTGGGACTCGTGTCAATTTATGCAAATAACTTTCGAGAATTACATTCTAGCCGAAATTCTCGGAAGATGCGAGCGGCCGACCCGCACTTGCATTCCGAATAACTCGCTCACCGACAACGCTAATATTTCCGATAAAAAAATACCCCCAATAAATAAGTATATTTATAAGCGGAACAAGAATTGAAATTATACGAAGCTCGAACAACTGAAACTTTTCGATTTCCTAAGACATTCGCGCTATTAAAACCAACTATTGGCAATATGAAGAATGGTTTACGCTAGAACGGGGAATTCCCCTACGTCAAAGTTGCAGCCCCTTCCCATTCATACACGTAGGGTATAGGATTTCAGCCAAATTTCGCTGAAACTTCGGTTTTTTTTGGGGATTTCTGAACAAATTTTCACCTCCCTCTAGATTCGTCTATAATACGAGGTTTGACTGCACTCGAAAAATCGAACGAGAAAATGAAAAGTGTTCTACAACTTTAAAAAATAAATGGGGGAAACCGTCCATGTTTTTAAAACCGCAAAGTCGTATAGCAACAACAATTTTTTTTTCTTCAAATTTTAACAACGCGGTTTTTAAGACTCGATGGCTTCCTGCGAACGAGGAAAACTCGTCTACAGTTATATGCAAATTGCAATCTGGGAATGAAATGGTGTTCGGATTAATTGGCTCCAATGACCGTACAGAGTATACCATCAGAAATGAATAGGTGGCATTACTGTTATTATTACTGCTCACTCGCATGCAAATTGAGCTCGCGTCCTGAATTTATGGTGACGCGCCATTTTATTTACTCTACTAATTCACGCTAGGGGGCTGCAAATGCACTCGCCAATAGCGTGCCTAGGAGAGACTCATCACCGAATTCGTTCGCCTTGTTTTTCGCAAAATTTCTTCCTTAAAATAAATTACGTCGTCCAGCTCCCAGCCCAGCCCACTGACACCCCACGCAGGGGGTGATTTACGCCACGATGTGTTTGTCGCCATCAAAAAATTGTGAAATACGGACACGAAGCACACACCGAAATCTGCGTAATAATCCGAAACAAGTTGTCGTGCGAAACACCTACATCATCTTGAAATATGCCTATTGAAGGTGGTCGGTCAGAAAATCGCATTATCCCCAACGTTATTTAGGGAGAGGGGTAATTCAACACGAAGGTGAGTATTTGGGGGGAGGGAGGGAAAGCACACGAATTTCAAAACTTTCTCGAGCTCTCGCGAGACTATTTCAATTCAGATTTTTTTCCGCCAAACCTCAGCTTCAAACTAGAATCCATTTTTAAGCAATCTCTTTACTATTGCTATAGCTTTGGTGAGCACAAAGGCATTAAATTCTCGAAATTGTCCATGTCCGACTCATCGTTGGTGGTCCTTTCTAGGAAGGGGATAAGTTGCGCCCCCGAGTTGCTCGAAACTCGAGGGAGATGCCCTCTGGCGGTGGGGATGTTTTACACTTAGTCATTCATCGTTGAGGCCGAGCCATCTTCAGGCTACGCTAGCAGAATCTTCTAAACAATTAATTATGCAACGAGTGCATAAAATACGGAACTTTAATGCAATCTTGACAGGCGTTTCACACAAACGTAAAATGGTGATAAATCATCCGTAGTAGCTAGGGCGCTCTTAACTGTTTTACATTCCCTAAGCTATAGAATTGCACAATAGAAATTAAACACAAAATGAAATTGACGAGCGACAATATGTGTGTGTTTTACAGGTGGAAACAACGGGCCAATTTATTTCCCTAATTTTTCACGTGGCCGAAAAAACATGTTTAAATGGCAAAAAATGATGCGAAATGAAATGTTTAAATTTTATTGCATCTAACAAAAACTAATGGAATTATTTTCCATTTGCTATTATTTTTATTCGTGAATTATACGTTTAGTATCTGATAAAATTTGAACAAAAACGCACTTTATTTTTTTTATTGTTTTTTTTAACAAGACTAAAATTGCCTGAAGTTTGTCAATAAATTGCCTCGTCTGCATCGGTCACATCCGCAACACCTCTGGTGTTATTTGCCAAATTAACAAAGCAATTTGTCTAGCTCTCTTCAATGCCCCTGCCTCATTATCGCGTGAAAAAAGTCTGTTCTTATGGTAAGTAATTCTTGGCCCTATACATTTCCTGTTAACGGGCATCATGAACACCCAATTCTGGGTAATCCGAAACAACGCTGTAGACTGCGCTCATCAACGCGTTCAAAGATGGCTGCCCAAGATTACAGCACCAATGCACACTGATTAAATTCACGAATTAACTTATTACGATGTTGCAACTGTCACTCAATTCGCAGTTTTTTGGAAAGTCCACTCCCATTATCTGAGCCATTAATCCATCAGGGTTGGGTTTTCTTTTTTCATTTCCTCGCGATTTATATTTGCAATTTTGAAGTTAAAGATTCTAAAATATGATAATGTCGGCAGATGGTCGCAATAAAAATTACGCCATTGGCACTACTAACTAGAAGCTGTCAATGGACCACGTGAAAAAAGAGCATCCTTGCTGCTATGAGTCTGAAGGATAAATGAACTTTCAACTTTGCTAATGTACATATGATGGTCAGATGAAAAGGACACGTGTACCACACACCTGCTTAAGATGGGTTAGAATTCGCACTATACAAATACACAAATCCTATTCACGCAGTACAAAGAGGTACAACGCGCATTGTACGAAAAAACAGATTATCAATAATCTTAATGAAATCAGGTTAATTAACAGCGAGCAATTATCGAAATTAAGGTTGGTTGCTCCGCAGAATGTTGGCCTGTCCGATGACGAATGCCGTTATCTTTAACTTATAATTACTCTTATTATTTTGCAAATTGGGCATTAAATACATTTGAAACGTTTGTCGGCATTATTAATCAATTTGAATGAGCGGTTTTTTTATTTACAAATTCCAACGGGGCATAATACTTTCATTTGTACAGGAAGTTTAATTTATTAAGGACGTTATACAAATAAATTACCTAAAATTAATTAGATCCCACGATGTCAATTTTATTTCAAAAGCTGAGAAACTCGATAACGATAAATTTCTTTTCTACCCAAGCATAGAGTAAACGTTCGTCTAATACATGTAGGCCTATAGCCAAAATAGAATAACGTTTAAATAGGACAAGAAACACTGGTATACGTACATTTAAAACTTAGTAGAAATCTAAACAGATTCTCTTATCTCGTGTTTAGATAAGATAGGATTTTTCTCCCTCTAATTAAGGCGTTTTAACGCAAATAACTTTGCTTATGTATCCCGAGGCAACACCCGCAATGTTTTGCACGTTTTAAAACTTTCAACTAAGCTAATAAAGACTATTCCGTCTACTTTTGACATTATGCAATTTAATTTCACAATTTTATTTCCTTATCATCTCATCCCGTTCAGCTATCTGCTCGTAATAAGCAAAAGGACGTCCATTATTGAGCAATCAATAATGTACTAATTGTTAAGGTAAACGCACAGTTCGACGCATTGCACAGTATATACAGTACATTACTCCCAGCTAGATTACACTGTGCAGAGCAGTCTAACTTCTAAGTGAACGTCATTCTTTCAATGGCATAAAGTGATTACGACAACTTTCTGCCTGCATCATTTGAGCTGAGTGCATGCATAACGAACGGTATCACTATATGACAAAACTCATTTTTAAGGATTTGTTTTATATCGAGTAGGAACTTCTTGTTCGTGGCAAAGAAAAAAAAATGGCGTAGCAAACTGTTTTTGACAAACTAAAAACTAGAAAATCAAGTTTGCAAACTAAGTTTGGCGCTCCCGTCAAGTGCCGGTGAGATGAAAGAGAAAAAGCAAAACTTTTGGCGGTGGCGCTGCTAGCTATCAACACTGGTTGATATGGTGTTTTGAAGTCTTGAAGTCTGTGTCCTCTGTCGTCTCCTCAGTTTTGCAAAACTAGTTTGTATTAATTTTTTTATAGAAGTTGTTCACGTTGAAAGTTTGGGGTTTGTGGTTTTTAGTTTTGGTTTGGTGGCTATAGTGTGTACCCGACTTAAAACACATAGCCTAGCTTAAGCGTAATGATCGACGTATTGCATTACAGTAGAACCTCCTAAGTTGACCACCTCCATATGTTGACCACCTCCGTATGTTGACCAAATTTTCATACACTG
>JAQGBX010002438.1:0-20433 GCA_034698745.1 Megaphyllum sjaelandicum | reverse complement strand
TCTGAGAAATCCTAGCGAACCCACTTTGTGGTTATTGTTTAGAACAGCCTCTCTTTATGTATCACATCAACAAGTCTAATCCACTAGAAATGAGCTTTTTCAGATCCATACTCTACCAATAGGAAAACTAATATATTATATATTATCAATGCAAATACCCAACGATGTAAACGACTTTGTACTAAAATTATTGATTATCCATTGTAAATTATTGTAAATAATGTTTAAAAAAGACGTTTTAAGAGCCGAGTCTCTTCGAACGAATAAATCTCTCTGAAGTAGGCCTAATAAACGATTCATGACCGCAGCGCCCCCATACCACTTCAGCAAAAGCTTCATGGAAAAACTTTTCGCCCACTAAGCTACCCACATACAAACATACATCTCTTCTTTATATATATATAGATTGCATCTGAGCACAAGTAACACGAAATAAAAATGGAACTTAAAATGAAGGCGATACGGTTATCAAAATTAGATCAATAATTTTAAAACCTACAAAACCATTCCATTAAGGCCGTTGCACACGAGGCAATTTACATCCGGATATTTGTCCCCAGAAATATTGTTGCTTGATATTTCCCCGTGCTTGAAAAGTATTTACTTCGCAAATAGTATTTTCAGAGATATTTGTAGAATAGAAATCGATCTTATTTATAGCTACTTATTTCTGGATACCAACTGACGATCTTTCTGATGCCTAGCCAATCAGGAAAGACACTGAAATAAGTAATGTTGTCAAGTTAGTTTTCCCAAGTTCCCTTTCAAACAGTACTCTCGTGTACTCTAGGTTCATTACTCCATGAGTGCAGCAACTAGAAATGTTTACAATTGAAAACAATTGCCTGTAATTTCTAACAATTTATTCCGGATATAATTTGCCTCGTTTGATATGGCCTTTACGAACACGAACTGTTGCGTGCTGATACCGAAACAAAACTTTTACACTTTTAAACTTTAGAAACTGGGGTTTCTATCGTTATAACTTAAGAAATACGCGTGCTCCCAAAATGTATTTCAAATGAATGTATTTTTTACACTACTCTTTTTTTAACGCGGAACTATGTCGTTATTTTCCTGGAATTAATTTTGGAAAATAGAGAAACAATAAAGAGAGTTTCGAATTGATCTCTTCCAAATTTAGGGCGCAAAGTGTTACTAACAGAGTTCGGAACAAGTATTATTTTCAGATAGTGAAAAAAAAAAACTGAAAATGATTCAAGTAATTATTCTGATGTCTGAACAGATGTTCTTAAAATCCGTTCAACAGTTTCATAAAGTTAATGGTTGGAAACTTTGATTTATCTACTTGATTAAAACTCCAAAATGTTTTCCGAAATTCTAAAGCTTTAATTTGCTCTTTGTTCAAATTACTGTGTTCCAAATAATCCCTCGATGTTATTGATCAAAATTAAATTGAAATGCCGAGTTTTCAAAATTCTATGTTCATATTAATTAACTTTTGATCAAAATTAAATTGAAATGCCGAGTTTTCAAAATTCAATGTTAATATTAATTAACTTATCCCGAAATGATTTACAGCTATTGGAAATCCTGCCAGTAATTATGCAAACTACAGTATGTTGGTTTTTCCCTTAACTGTGTGATGGTTATTCCTATACTGTCTTATTAATTCATCGATAGCGGAGCGTTCTGGCCGCTTAGGATTAATTTGCCAACCATAGATGCAAATCCTATTATCGTTAAAATTATCAAACTAGCAGTTTATAAGGTTCAAATCTAATGCAGTTGAAACATTTCAGGGCTTACTTCTTTATATATATATATTGCCTGATTTTAAGAATACACTTCAAATTGATAATGCCAATGACCACCAGCGCTTTATGTACAAGATTCATTATGCATTGTAATTAAATTACTTATCTAACTAATTACCATAAGCCGATTAGAACGAAATCCATATATTATAAGCCAGACTGGAAGATCGGCTTATAAAGCACACATTCTAATTTCAGGCACCAAACAAAAGTAGCAATACTTTTATCCAAGTGGGCCTAATACCTTGATTACAATGCCTATACAGTATACCGGTATAATCACTGCCCTTACCAAATTACAGCTATATAAATATTAAGAATTCTGGCAAGGGACGTCCAAAATTGAACTCCAAATACTAAACAGTACTTAAGCAATGCTCATGTATTGCTCTATGAGACTGTATTGGTATGACGCATTTTCAGTTTTAAGTTACTTACATACACAAAACTTAGTTTCGTATTCTAAACAACAGAAAAGCAGTACAAAATCGCCGTATATAAAGTAATATTTTTTTCAAAAGCAACCAGCCAGCAAGAAACAATGTCCTTTTGTGTTTTCGAGCTAGAGCTTGATAAAAACAAACAATGCAGTCGTATTACATGGAGATTCCAAACAATGAAAAATATTAGCCTTTTTACAATTTATCATTCAGTCCTTGCTGCAATAGATTAGCACGTGGGCAAAGTGTAGTAGTACCTTAAATTACGTTTCATTGTTTGTTTCTTTTACTAATCATTTGTTAACTTATATAATTATCCAAACAAATTGGTCACATTGTAACAATAAAACGGACTGAGTTGCTAGCATTTCCAATGAAACGATCAGCATAGTAAAGAGTTTTGCAAATTTAAAAAAGCGCATTCTTAAGAGATCATGCAACAGGTAATAATTAGTTTTTAATTGATTTAAGGTTTAATCGTTTGAATTTTTTTATGTGCGGAATAAAAAATTCCTTGATAATACTCTTCGTTACCTATTCAAACTAAAAATATTAATTCATATTTAATTTCAAACAAATTAAACTATCTTCGAAGACTATCTTGGAACACCGGGACATGTCCCTTGAGTAATTTTAAATAAGAGCTCTCCTAATGATGCTGAGAAGACATTTTTGGTTTGCAACATTTTTAGTCAACCCTCTACGTGTTTAACCTATGCGCTTCGTCCGCTCCTTCATTGGACTGATAGATATTCTTCGAAATTGACTTTATTTTCTAATTTTTTGTTTATATTTCAGTATTTTTGAATTATTTGAGTCATCGTAAAATATTTGTATATTATGCAAGCAAGCACAGGCATATTTCAGAAATACTTAAAAATATCGCACTTTTAATGAAATTAAAACAGAACACAATGCTAAAATACTGAAATATATACAACAAAAAAATTGAAAATATAATTTCGACGATTATCTATGAAAGCAATGAAGTAGCAGACGTCGTTTGACTAAAAATGTTGCCAACCAAAAATGTCTTCACAATGTTTATCATTACAATTGAAAATGGTAATCAATTTCTGCCCAAATACATTCCGTATCCAAGCACAATAGCAACCCCATCCGAAAATAAGTAAACACACCAACCCTCATAAAAGATCACAATCATCACATTAGAGAATTAATTTGGAAGAAGTGGCTATGAATTGGAGTCGGCCATATATTTCAGCATAAGCGGTACTGTATCCCCATTGAAGATGATGTCAAAAATTCAGATCATCACAGCGTCTGAACAGTTTTGTTCCTGGATGGCTTCAAGCGATAAATTGCGCACCAAAAGGGGATTCCGCTGCAGGTCGTGGATAGTGTATCCAATGCGGCTTCTTCACCAGCAATCCTATCCGCAGAACGTTTCTTATACAAGATATATTGCTTTAATGTTCGTTATATACAGGCGACATGGAGCTTTAATGGGAAGAGTTGCATTTTATCTCGAAACTGCGCTTCTTTTCTCCGCCGAAATTGGCAAAACAACAGGCAGCAAAAGCCTCAAGAACAAAGATAGAAACGCGATATGGTGGGTTTTCTGTTTCAGCGAGTTCAGCATTCGTTAAGTGGCGAAGAAAACATTTTTTCTTTGCACCAGTTGAAGAACGCCGTGGGATTTTTGTTTCCGAACGCGGAATTCACAATGAGGAACCGCAGTGACAAGCCGTGTTAAAACTCTTATTAATTCAAGCTTTTAGACGGCAGACTTTTTGGGGGTTATACCGAAAGCGAGTGCCAAAATCGTTTCCTGAATAGTTTACCATGGAACACGCTTGCTAAAACAAACGTTTCATCATTTTTAGATTCACCGCATACATTTTCAAAGTTTTAGCATTTGTGCGATATATTCGGTCAAGTTCTGTCATTTCGAGGCAAGCACCGTCAAATATTCATATTCTCTCAAAACATGCGAGGGAACTAAATTGAACCGCAACAACATGTTACGCTTATTTTCCAATATAAAGGGTGAGTCAGGTAACACGGACCAATATTAGTTCAATGGCTCCTTGATGATGGCCACCACGCAGTATTAGATTGCTTGTCTGTAAAGTGCCAAATATACAGTAGATGTGCTAAAATCAGGAGTGTGTTTCTTTTTTGGTCAGGAAAACCAACGATGTTCACATAACGTTGGCCATGAAATGAACGAGAGCTTATACCTAAATGAGAACATCGTTAGTTTTCCTGACCAAAAAATAGCACACCAATAATTTAATTACGCCTGAAACAGCACTTTACAGAAAAGCAGTCAGTGTTACCTGCAACTCACACAATGTACCTCAAAAAGTACATGTATTTTATTTAGAAGCTTGTAATGCTAAGTACCTCATTGGAAGATAGCCTCAAACCCTTATTCGATTATACAATTGCAATGCATCTTTCAAATCAATGAATAATGTGGTGCACTATGAAACGCACTGCTATAGCCTATATCCTGTGGCCAAACCTTATATTTAGTTATTCATATGATACAAAATGTCTTTCTATTTTATGTGGTGATTGTTTACCATTAAGTGAATGTACATTTATCAACAATATATTTGTACATTTCCAGCATGAGTGCACGTGCGCCATCAACAGAACCCAATACTTAAGAATAAATCATTAGGAAAAGGTATAACAATGTTTTCAACATGCAACCATATACATTTATATAGTTTACATCGCAAAAAAATTAATTATAGAACTTAATTATTATTGGAATACATACAATACGTGGAAAAGGAAGGCTAATTGATAAGTTCAAAGCAAGAGAACATGATCACTTTGTCAGTATCCATGCATAATGGAAATGCGATCCTTTGTTGATTTAAGGACTTAAAAATACTGTACGACAACCATTTGAACAAAATTAAAACATTGCTCTTTGTCTTTAAAGTGCATAATTGAGATGCGAACCTTTGATAATTTAGAGACTTAAAATCCACAACAACTCTTTAATGCATTTACAACAAAACACTGCTCTTTACTTTCTCATCATCTCAAACTCAGTGAGTCTGATCCGCCCGTTTGTGATCTTAATTATCTTAGTAAAGTTAAATTCATAGGGGGATCAAAGCAAAAGTATGTTTAACCTGCAATTCCCAGACAACTACATAGCATTTCTTTTAACTTCCTTTACAAAGAGAAGCTTAGCTGATTCTTCGCATATTTTCTCTGCAACGTAGAGAAATATGAAATAAACTTAAATCAAATCACAGTTGCTATTCAGGTACAATGTTACATCCGTTTGGGGTTCTTAGAACTGAGGTAATGAAATTCCTTTCAACCCTTTATCGTATCGTGGAGCTTTTAATCAATTTCAAAATAGCTATTCGGTCCATGTCTACAAGCGCCGTCCATATACAGTGAAGTAGTTTAAAACAGTTTTCCGGATTCATGTAAGTCTGGCGTTTTCCTAAGAAACAACTTTTCCGGTTTCCTCTGAGAAAAATCTAGCGCAGTTTCCATATTCCCAATGCAAGTTTTATGAGTATAGTGGGGGAATTTAAAGTCACGTTGCAGCCAATGGCCGCAAGGCATAACTATTACTATTGAAGAGCAATAAACCCGTTTGTTTCTTAGCTTGGGACGCTAGAACATTTACAGAAAAATACGTAAATTTATACATGGTATAAAAGAGTAAATTGGATTGATAACGCACACATTTTTACACCCCCACCATGACAAAATCTTCGTTGTCATCTTTTGAACGAGCTTTGTAAACATTTACATTTCATTTCTAAATGTGAGGCAGATACAAAATTTTGAATATTAGTTTGTGGTGACTTAAAATTGCTCATAACGTGATACAAGTAAAGTATTTATTTTTTTAAAAAAAAAAAACTTAAATATACAGAACAACGCAAGTTTATAATTGTTCTAAACTTTCAAAACCATTTTTTTTCATCGTTTATTTTGAATAAAACAGGGAAAAATGCATAGTTTTGAAAAAAATCGATTTCAGTGTTTTCAAAGTTTTGTTTTAAAACATTAGTATAAGCATTAATTTATTCGTATAATATTTAAAAGTAAAAAGCTATACCCGTGACCCGCGTGTGTAAATGATATTTCACGAAGTATGAATATTATTTCGAATTCATTCAATCATATTTGAGATCTGCAGAATGATACAGGTAGGTAGGTTGATTGAATTGACTGTACAGCGTACATTTAAGACGATTTCATATTATGTAGAAAAATACAGTATGTGCAATTTATACTCGTCAAAAGTTAAATTAAGACGCCTTAAATAAGGCCCAACTACAAAGTATTCATAAGTACATTATACAATAATCACAGGTCCTCCGATATTGTACAATGCCACAAGGAAATAATTGTTTTTTCGTGGTTGGATGATATTATTCCAGAAATCATACAAGTGAGTAATCTATGGACAGCAGATTGGCTTCACCACAAACCACAAGGTACTTTTTGGTACATATTCAGTAGCTATAAAAGAACTATCGTATAGGTGGTGAAGTTATTAAAGTTTTAACTTATGATTCTTCAACCAAAACTCCACACAATGTAAGAATTATTTGCATTTCAACTTTGACATTAGATTATATATGGACATGCACAGTACACAAAGGGTAAAACACGTCCTTCCACATGGGTTTTACATTTCCATAACAAAGGAATATGGAAAGTAATTACCGATTGACAAACTGATCAATCAGACATGATAGCATACCGGACATATACAGTACATGTATAAGTCAAATACAACATACTGTAGTACTTTACTCAAGTAATGGTATAAGGTACAGTGTATAAGCTAGAAAAATTATTGATCAAAGTTAGCTGCATTTTAACTTCCGCTTTTGCATCTAAACTGTACGTATTCGATGTTCCCGCCACAGGGTGTTTGGCTGTTCAACCAGACATGCAAAGCTATACATTTCCTTTGCATCTCGTCGACAAATTTGCATTTCCTTCGGTGGCGATAAACATGACATGCTTGGCATCAAATACAATACACATGCTCAAAAAAGTATGAACGAGACAAATCGAGGCAAGAAAGCGATTAACCTGAGAGAGGAATCAGGAAGGGGATAATGACAGACACCGCCATGGTTAGGAGGAGGTAGCGTAGCTCACTGAGAGTCCCTGGAGCACATGAGTGCCAGAAGAGGAGAACCGGAAGAAGCGCGGGCAAAGGGTGGAACATGGAGCAGCCAGGCCTGCGTAGGCCACGGCTTGGTCAGGTGCAACAGCGACCGTATGCAGCAGTTAAACGATCGTTACCATGGCAGAAATTCTCCCAACTGGGATGACCAAGTCAGCTGCAGGGAACAAGAGCAAACACCACCGAGAGCACTTTCGGCATCACCAGACCCGCGGAGCACTTATCCCAGGGTATTCCATCCGTTTAAAATCCGCAAGAAAACTAGGGGACACTCGAAGCTTCCAACATCCGCACTCAGGTTTATCTAGCTGCGGTCAAAGCCAGCGCCTTGAGCCTTGTGACAACAGTGTTTTTTTTGTGACCGCTCAATCCGGGATCGTGCAATTCCACCCTAAGTCAAAATCCGTTGTGTCCCGTTCTCGCTCATTGAGATGCCCGCGCACGAGTGATCGTCTTGCAGGAACACATTGGTGATTATGGGAAAGGTCCACTGAGGAGAAGCGGGAGATCGATCCGCAGCCGGCTCAGGCAGTGAACGTCGGTTTGGGAGACGCATGCACGCAAGCAAACAAGCGCATACGGAGGAAAACAGTCAGTTTGGGGGAGACGGAAACTGCGAACCGTGTGGGTTTTCGACACTGGAGCTGCTTCGAGGACAATGGTTATTGCTAAAAATCATATCACGAGGACGATTCGCACACCATCTTGAGCACGAGCTTGCACTTAAGACATTTGGCAAACTTATCGCAATGGTTGCAACCACTGATGAGTTTGCTCGATGTAAATATGCAGCTCAATGCGTGGAAGAATACTCGTTCTCGGACATAAGCTGATTTACTTCAATTCGAAGCACACCCCTGATGGAGAAATTACACAGGAGCATTTCATGGCAGCAGGACACATGTCAGAAAATGGACATGTATGGGGAGGTTTATGAGAACATGTATAACCAACCATGGAGTAAAGCATGGTGCTTTACATAAGCAAAATATAGACATCCTGTAATGTCCATATTCGATCTATACCATGCATCACCATTTGTCCTCCCGGGACTGCCTGCGTCTACAACAATATGCACTTGAGACATTTTGGACAAACGTATTCTGTAAATAACTGAAAGAAATTCTTCCCCGTGTTTGCCCCTTTTAGAATATTCTACACTGAACTGTATTGATCCACCTTTGCATTTTTAGGAAATACTGGACATATGCTGGTATTTCAATTCGTGGCACATGTTCAACGCTGCAATATCGTGACAGCTAATTCAAATTGTTAACTCTTCGTGAAATTCGGGTGATTTGAACCACTTTTGAAATCACAATTAAGTATAGTATAATTATTTTTCATGAGTTTCTCTCACTCGCATTTCCGATCGAGTGTGGGCATTTTTCTCCCAATCCCCAATGCATACCCACTGATATCTAATGCATACCCACTGATATCTAATGCATACCCACTAATATCTAATGCATACCCACTGATATCTAATGCATACCCACTGATATCTAATGCAAAACACAAAAGCATTTATTTGGAATATTGCCCATCGAACGCGTAAGCTTAAAATTGAATCAAAAACACTTTCCATGACCCCATTGAAAAGTAAGACAAAGGCAAAAAAAACCGCATGTACAGTGTACTGTAAATCACGCCAAAAATCCGGACAATTCAAGTGGTGGATATACGGTAAACAGTATACATGTACCCACCAATGATGCCACTCAAGATCTTGAAAAAAATCTTGAACATCTCTTCGTAATGCTAATTAAATGAACGCTAAATGCTGTAATCGCTATCTAATTAGTAAATCGATTGCGATAAACCCTTTCAAAGCACCGAAATAGCTATCCGACAAAGCCAAGGTTTAACTTTTCTAATTTGTCTAGCTTAATGTTTTCATTGTTGGGCTCGATCTTTTTTTGTGCAAAAGATTGGAGTTTTTTGTGCTCGTACGATGACCGCCGAAAATCCATTTAATCAGTCCAGTTATCAGAAGCATCAAGTAAAACATCGTACTTGAAGTGTGATAAATACTATATATGAAGGATTCAAAATGTATAACATGCTAGAACGTGTTTTTACATGAACAAATTTGAATGGAACATGTAAAACCCTGTTGGTTGCATGTAAAAACATTTTTGCTACATGTAAAGAGCATTTTCTAAATGTGAAAACATGTTTTTTACATTTAAAAACATCTTTTATACATGTAAGGAGCATTGCAAATGTATAAGTGTTTGGTTCATATGTAAAAATTAATGTGACGTGGTACATGTAAAACATGTTGAATATCTGTGGTACATGTAAAAACATGTATACCTATGGTACATGTAAAAACATGTATACCTATGGTACATGTAAAAACATGTATACCTATGGTACATGTAAAAACGTGTTGAATTCCTATGGTACATGTAAAATGCATGCATACTTTGTATATATACAATTGTATATATATGCTATATTATATTGTTCTGTATATAATTAATACATACACGTAGCATGTACAGGTACAGTAAACAATTGTATACAGTATTTATTAGATAGCGTACTTGCTTACTGCTCATGCTCAGACTGTGTCTCATAGAGAAAAATCCCGTTAATAATGAGTCTCTTAATTATCCCCCAGAGAAAATTCCCTTTAATGATGAGTCTCATAAGTGTCTCATAGGTCTCTTTTGTATCTCGAACCCATTACTTGTCTCACGCAGACTTTAATGGGACCCATTAATCCCATTGAATTTTCGTATGAAACCGTATGGGAATTTTTACCAGGGTTGTGATTAAAACAAAGAGAAAATGGTACTTGTTCACTAGATTTTACTTCAAATTCAAAAATAATTCGTAACCGCTTACAAAACATCTTCGTCGTAATCACGGTTGAGTTTTAGAAAAAAAGTACACATCTCCAAACGATATTCTGGATATATTTTACAAATGTACATTAACTCGTACGGAATCTACTACTATGGCCAAGTGCCAAAAACGGTAGCTTAACACCATAATCATCTTACGTTAATGTCTGCTAAATTTTTGATCTACATGTACATACATTGTAAGCCAGTACAGTGCAGTGTTAAAATGTAACGTACACGCACATAGGTTTTGAAGGTTTTGCTTCAAAAACACGACGTAACGCTCATTACTTTTATACTCTGGTCTATAGCTCAAACTGCGGTAGCTTAGAAAGTAATCATCTTGGGCTTAGTGCTGTTAAAAATATAGGGCAGGAGGAATTCATGTAAAGCTATTCGGCCGTCAGCAACACAGATGTTTGTTTTACTGCTGAACACAGACATGGTCCACTGCAGAACAGCCCAGCTACAACCAATGTCGTCCTTTAATGATATTAAAGCTGGTAGATCCAGTATTTATGCCGTCAAGCCCACTATTTTTTTCAAAGCTTAGTGCAAATTTGCAGCCAAAGGTCAGATTGCCTTCAGCAATATGTACAGCTATAAAAGATCAAACATGAACATGCAATTAGGAGTAAGTCTATAAGCGCCACTAAAAGAAAGGAAAAAACCTGCATTTAGTTGGGGTTTGACTGTAAGATTTAAAGCCAGAAAGAGTCGGGTTTAACGACAACGTAAAGAGCAAAAGAAAGTTAATCAATAGAAATTGAAAAGACTTATTTGTAGTGAGGGAAATGGAAAGGGAAGTGCCACGTTTCGATGCATTGACCAAAGAGAACT
Organism: Megaphyllum sjaelandicum; assembly: GCA_034698745.1. NCBI lineage: Eukaryota > Metazoa > Arthropoda > Diplopoda > Julida > Julidae > Megaphyllum > Megaphyllum sjaelandicum. The sequence continues at coordinate 9,365 of JAQGBX010002438.1, read as the reverse complement.
GAACCCCAGTTTGAAAGACTTTTCACGTCAACGGTGGAAACAAAAGTTATTGTAAAGAAATGTGCTGCCAGTATATTATTTATGGTAATTAAATTGAAAACGAATTTTTTTTTGCATTAAGCTTCCCGAAAGAAGCCTTTGTGTCGCATTTTAATCAGAAATCAACTATTCTTTTGGTGCAGTAATACCACGTAAACCGTAATCAACAATGCAGCTTGCTTGCAGAACGTAATTCATCAACCGTTGATGCATTTTATGCGTATCTTTAAAAATAACTACAATCTCTTGGGGTTTGAAAATCCAAGCTCATCTCAGTTTTCAAAAATGGAGATACGAGTTCTCTTTTTCATAACTTTTCATTCGATCGTATTCTTTTCCAAATTAATCTAACAATAGGTTAAAAATGGTGCTTCTATGGGATGGCCAATTTTTTTTAACATGAAATTTACAAAGGCAATACGGGATCGCTTTTTATGAAGATGAATTGAGTTGTGCACAAAATTCAATTCTGGTGGCTGATCGAGCATTTTCGTCTTGCATTCGGTAGACCCAGGTAGACGAATAATAAAAAAACTTATTTTCAATCCTGAAAATGAAATACATGTACACACAAGTATACACATGTGACTTGCTAAGCACTATATGCTGTACAAGTGTATATTCAAAATGCGTTACACGATTTTTGAAATGTGCGGTATAGTGGTTTATTAGCAGTCTATATCCTAGTTTCATTTTCTTCATCACATTTCATATCTCCACATAATTTTCGTTGCTTGAAGCACTAAAGCATGTTTGTGGCAGGTCTGCATGATATTCAATATAGAGCATGTTTTTACGTAAAACAAATCAATTATCTAAATCTCAATCAGCAGAAACTGCAAATATCAAAATACTTTAATCTACAGTATGCACTGCACATATACTGTATTTGCATTCTGTGGATTAAAGTAGTTTTCCTATTGAGTGGGTATAGGCCTCTCCGGTAATAGGAGATATTTCTTAGAATCAAGTACGGTTCTTTCTTCGAAAAAGGAACATCTTCCAGAGCACAATTAATTTACCGAGATGCGCATGTCATTTAAAATAACGAGGAAACTTTACTTTCACATAAAAAAGTACGGTTTGCATTTCTAAGAATTTAAATGAAAAAAACGCCTATCTCGCTTTTGCATCTTAGTAAATCCGCTTCTGATTAATACACTGTAGAAGTTTAAACAGAATCGAACAAATTTATTTGTCGCGGCCTATTGCATCAAACATAATTTAATGAAATTTGCATTAAGGATACTACATGTATACAATTGTATTACTAATGTTTCTATGGTTGGGTAATGATTATAACTTAAATCGATGCATGCACATTTGGACTTTAACGTCCACCAAAGTGTTTACCTTACTTGTACATTCTGTATATGAAGGCAGCATTGCAATTGGTCGAGCATAAACATATCAAAAGCATAAGCGAATGTAATATGACAACTGTTAATCCCATTAATCGTATATTCCCAAAGACCATCTAACCGTGTTTGCAAGTCTATCTTAATAGTTTACAGAATGCAAAGTGGCGTGAACTACTTTCGAATTTATTAACCATGTTTTTAAACTTCGTAATCTATTCATAGCTCATGTTTAAAATTTGCATGAAAGTACAGATGCTCTTATATCCCAACTGAATTCTGCATGAAATAAACTGAAAAGAGTTTCTGCGCCATATACATGTATTTATGAACTTTTGAAAGCCTTCTTGAATACCGGATTCAATAAAGCCACACACGCAAGAATAAGTTATCATTACTCAAGTTTGTAAATTATTCATTTTGGAACGTGTTCAGGGCGACGTGTGACATTCGTAAAATGAATGTTTGCCAAGGGCTAATGAATTATTCGTAGAAACGGGTGAAAATACCAGGGATTTGAGGGAAAAAATAAACAGCTTATTAAAAAAGAAAGAAGATTAAAGAGGCTCACTAGCTATATACTGTATGCATCTGCCATGATTAACAATTGAGTAAATAACGTCCCTTAAAAGAATTACCAAGGTTTTCCTTGACCTCCACATCAGAGACCATATCATGTGAACAATATAAAAGGAAGAGGCTATCAATGGATGCTTTTTTGGAACTACTTTGATATGAAATGTATTTTCGCGTTTCCTCTTTAAAACAAATCAATTACAACGGAGACAATGTTCTAGACATTGCACTTGGATTGGCAGGCTTGTACTTAAATGTTGCATGACAATTTTCACACTGTTTGTTCTCGGCATAATTGCCATAAAATTTAGCATTTGCTCCAGGCATTATGGGCATGTCATACGATAGTGCAAATATTATTTAAAAAAAAATAAAACATGATTCTTCATAGATGGTACATTGCAATTTGATTTGCCAGTGCTTCTTATATGCTGTCATGAAATGCAGGAGTAGGCCTATGTTTAAAAACATAATTTTGCTAAAACGAACCAATGCCTTGGAAAACTGAGATCTTTGCTAAACCGTCTTGAAAAAATAAATGAGCTTTTATGGGCAAGGGGCGGATGAGACCCTTCACAACACATGAATCATGATAATGCGCTGCACAAAGTACTGTGCGTCTGCTATAAAAACGCATCACGAGTCAGATTAATCTCCGGCCTGTATGAAATTACATTACATAAACATTTACACAAAACGTAAACATTTATTTCGTGCATGTGCTTGTAGCACATCTCTTTAAAAGCACTAAATATAACAATGTACACCACATATACATGAACATGTGCATAAAATCGAGCCTTGCCACATAAAAAATGTAACTGTATATATATTGCCGATGCGAGCGTGCAATTACGGATGATAAATAAGCACTACTTTCAAGAATGAGTGCATTTGAGTATTTGATGAACCAACTTTTGGCAATATGCCATTCTTAAACTGGTCGAAGAATGCTTTGCTTGAAATCAGGATGACAGACTTTTCAATACTTCCTCCGGTCAGAAGTGCTGCTGCAGTTCGATCGTAAGAGATCTTCAAGCAGACTTTCTCTTTATCTTCTACAAAACTAAACTAATGCGATTACTATACCTACAAGTATTATACAGCTAAGCAGAAACAAAAGTAAAAAATATAAAAGATGACAGCTGCTTTCCAGAGCTTGTTTTTCGATTGGTAAGATACTGTACCTCGCCTATTGGGGATTCACTACATTACTGTATAGCTCGTAAGAGGATAACGTAGAGGGAAAAAAGGAATCATGTTTTAAGGAAGATCACTCATTATGGAAATGTGACACAAACTGAATATCTAATTTCTTGAGTTATAAATGCAAGATTGCCACCTGTTGTAGACGCTGCAGGAATATTTTCTTTCAATTACATCGTGCGCAATCGTGTTGAAATAATTGTTAAAATATTGAAAATGCAATTAAGGTTGTAAAAACAGACAGTTTTCAAATTCTTCCCATCTTTAACATACATGTACAATGTACTGTATATACTGTAGTACATCAAAATGTACGTATCGGAAGTTCAATATAGTGCATCGATGAAAAGTTTAAAAAAACTCAAAATGCGAGTATGTTTCCGAACGAGACAATTTAAACCACATTTCAAATGTATCGATTTTCCACGTGGGATAATATATTCATTACATGTATGGAAACATGCAAATCTGGAAAAGCCTCCTCCATGTGCAGGGCAATGTACACATTTGCAACGAAATCTAATCAAAAGAGTATCCCTATATCCATCTGATATTTATGCGCGGGCATGTTGGGTCAATTTACCAAATTAGTGAAGAGTTTATCGGAAAAGATAACAGGACAATGAACGGCACGAGGATAAATCCAGCAATCGGTGATTGGTAGGAACTTGATAAGCCAAATACAGAAATAATGTCACAGAGGCAATGGTCATCATTCTAATTGCGAATAATTGCCGCGCAGCGTTGTTTGGCAATTCTGAGATTCCATCGATTATAATATGCTTTCGTGGGGAAAATAAATATACGCCTAGTTTGCTATTGATGAAAAGGAATGTGAATACTACAACATCAAACCCATGCATAAAATAACTCTTATTCGCCCAAACGACTATCATTTATGCTTCATAAATGCAGGATGAAAAGACCAAAATTGCATCATGACAGTACTTAGTGAATTAGTGCAACGTACTGTAGTGGAAATGCATTGTCTCGCTAATGCTGATAGGTGGCAGCACCAAATACAATTACCTAAGAAGAAAACAACCGTACCTAAAGTTTATTTTAGGAAATACTGTAATTCATCACGAGGCTTACGATACCTGAAACCGAGCAAATGTTCTCATTTTCATAAACATAAAGCCGGGTACACACTAATCACCAAACCAAAACTACAAACTCCAAACTTGAAACTTTTTTGGTTTGTGGCAACGAAAAAAATGTCGTGGCAATCTGTTTTTCCAAACTAAAAACTAGAAAATCAAGTGTGTAAACTTAATTTCTCCGTTCCCGTCGAGTGTCGGTGAGATGAAAAGGAAATAGCCAAACTTTTTGGCGGTGGCGCTGCTATCAACGCTTCGTCTGCACCATATCGATGCTGCAAACGAAAGCATGTCGTATCTATTGTGTTTTGAAGTCTGTATCCTTTGTCGTCTGCTGAGTTTTGTCAATATGGTTTGTTGCAGTGTGTACGCTCAGGTTTTTCAAAACTAGTTCGTTTTAATATTTTCATAGAAACGAGTTCACGTGGAAATCTTGGGGTTTGTGGTTTTTAGTTTAAGTCTGGTGGCTAGTGCAGTGTACCCGACTTAAAGATGACGTTTTTAAGGAATTTTCAGAATTGCACTCCAGAATTTATGACTTCGCATGTCAACATCTGATATCAGCAATCATCATATTCCATCCCGAGTGAGCTACGGATAACTAGCCTTTTCCTAAAATGTCTGACCGACTGCAAACTAAAGCAAGCTCATGAAATTCAATTCCTAGAAATGGCGACGTACGATTCTCAGATGCTAACAAGCAGCGCAACTTTTTTTTTTCGGTTATTTTTGGCACTTTTAGAAACCACGTACGGAATTCCAGTTAAGGAAAGCCATAAATCAACGTGGATGAAAGAAAAAAATTTGGCTTCTTCAAAGAATCAATCGAAAACAACGTGACGTAGAAAAACCAAAGTGGAATTGGTCAGAAAGTCATTATTTTCCCGAGAGCGACCATCGCTAAGCTGTTAAGCAAATTCCTCACGTCTAGCACTGAACACACAAATTAGCATATTTAATTAGAAGCGTGCATTTTAATATAACCGAGAATTCCCAGTGGCAGACTATGGCATTGTGAAGGAGGACATCCACAGGCATCCATGGCTCGGCATATTGGCGAGGTTAAACTGCGAAGCCACGCAGGATGACCTCTAACAAAGAGAAATGTCAATGTTGACATAACTTATGAAATATAGTACAGAATTAAACGACTAATTGATGAATTCAGCATCTGTTTCAATTACAACGTGCCGAGTGAATCCCGAATCAGCAGCAGAGGTTCGTGGAAACGGTTTGCGCCATCTGCGACATGTTTTATTGGGAGTGGCGTATTTCACCACTGCATTAAACCGGAAACTGAACGAGTTTTCGTGGGCCAAAAACTCATATAGGCAGTTAATAAATTCAAATATAAGGTGGCACCCGTTGAAGAAGCAGTTGCTGGCCTAACGAGAATGTTTGCAAATGGATTTATCAAAGCGAATGATGAATCAGTTCAGAATTTATGGCATCCAATTAAAAATCGTAACGTTAAAGAGCACGACGTTCTAGACGCCCCCAAAATCCACGGAGATCATCGAGGAAACCTTTCTTTAATTAAGTTTTTCCCATGAATCGGAATGAAAGCATTAAGCTCGGCCTTCTGCAAAAACGCTAGCTGATTCCTCAGAGGGAATAACCAATTATTTGACGCAAACTATTTTAAAATATACTGCGAAAATGCGTTTAAACGAACACGTGTACAGTAGAATTACAAAAATTGAAATTGAAAGAAATCTTCGAATGACAAACAAGTTAAGTGCCTTTTGCCAAGTTGAAACTCATTAAAAATAATTCGTTTTATACGAATTTCTGGTAATTCGAACTCATTTCCAGTCCCAATCCAAGAGTTATGGAAGAATAATGTCCATTTCTTCGTTTAAGAGGAAATTCGAATTCGGACATTACACAATTTCGGCTAAAACGAATGAATTTCGAGTTCCCAAGCATTCGCGCAATGTCACGTTTAACCTAAACGAACTTTAGAAAAATTTGAAAATAAAGCACGTTTTAATGGGGAAGATAAAAGTTGCAGCACAATCTCATTCATATACGATTGAATTTCATTCAAACTTCAATGAAAGTTTGTTGAAGTGGTGGTTTTTCTTACTCTGATACTACGAAAAAAAATTAAAAAACATGTCCTGTCACTTGAGATTCGTCTTATAACGAGTTTGACCGTAGCCCGCAAGGCCGGTTACGCAACAAAATTTACAACTATATCTCTTACATCTCCTCAATTACATAATAACTAATCGGTTATACTGTATATTAATTAATAGATGAAGTTTAAGAGCTTTAAAACTGGCTAAGATCACTCAATGATTAATTTACAAAACATATACGTACATTTAAAGTTCTAAACAATAATGTACAATGAATACAGGCAGCAATTCTAAGATGATTAAGCTAAATAAGCTAAATGACGATACGACGTTAAACTTTTACAGGCATTATCTTCGATTAAGAACAACCAAGGAACGTCCTGTATCAATTAAGATGTACTAAAAATTCGCTAAAGAGGATAAAACCAATACACATTTCAGTAAATTGGCGTTCTTTATGCATATTTACAGTATACTTGGTTTTTGCAGCTTATCGCATCTTCTTACAAGACGCAAAACGCGGGCTTCAAATTGCATTCCAAGCCATGGAACATAAATGGCAATGTACTATTAATGTAAATGACTCGACATTATTTCGAAAATAAAAAAAAACAACTAAAAAATAAAAAAGGAAGCCGCCAATTTATTTCTTGCCAGCTATAAATTAATGTGTTTTATCGGCCCTAGTCGCGAGCACCCCCGACTGACACGGGTTTAACACGATTATCTGCAATTCTGCAGTAGTTGAAACATGCCATCAAGTGCCATTAGTCGGGAACTGCATGCAAGTAAACGGTCCTTAACAAGCAGCTAAATGAATGATCATGAATACTTAACGAAGCTGCCTTTGAAAAGGCGAAATATTTCATTAGGCACAACAGCTGCTATCTAATTTCGTTCTTCGGCAGTTAATTACAGCTGATGGATTCCTAGCTTACACTTGGATGTTAAGAAAAATGATCAAAGAAACGCGTATTTCATCAGACTTTGCAAATAGAAAACTGAGAAAAAAACGGATTGCTGCATCATTTTTTTGTGACCAAGCCTGCAGTGCAAATAATCATCTTTCCAATTTAAGAAATAACCTAGCATCCTTATATGTTCGGTAATCTCCTAACCCCCCCCCCTATAATTACAGGATAAACAAGCCCTGCAGTGACATTGATTTGCACTCATGACCACACGAATAAATATGTTCAGCTCTATGATTACATAGAAAATATTTGCGAAGATCCGACTCTGGAGGATTAAGAAAATTTCAATATAGGATACACATAAATGAGCGTACGATGTTGCAGTAAATAAACAATTAATACCAAGTCCATAAGTTGATCGTCAACTTACTACGAAATCATTATGCAACCAATGGTACAAAGCACATTAAAGTATTCCCTCCGAATGTTTGTGTTACTTTAAATAACAAAGGTGTATTGTTTTGTAAAGTGAATAAACATACGATCTGAACTTGTTGCAAAATATTTCGATCTAGTGGATAACGTGGAATAAGTGGATTCAACTTAATGTTGATTTCCACTATTCTATACTTCAGCTCAGATATGTTTAGTACGACATAATTCATCAGTTATATTAATTGTTTTAACATCGAGCGACATATTTAACAAACGAGAGATCAAATATGTCTAGACAGACACGCTGCTCTTGTCAAGTTATTATAACAAGAAGCAAAAGTCCTTGAAAAATGCACGATGAGCGCGGTTTAATTACGTCCCTGTTTACAACTTAAAGATAACTACTTTGAACTTGCCAACTGGATTAAGTACAGTAGTTTAATTTGAAGAGAAAACTGGGTAGTTAGCATATGGTAATTTGGTGGGCGAGCATTTCATTAGGATAATGCTTCGTGCTTCATGGCTCAGAAAACGAAATTTTTACTGCCGAAAGTTTCGCAGACACTTACACAAGAACGAAAGCAGAAATAAAGTTAAACATTTAGTTGCGTATGCAAACGGATTTTACATTTGCATATGTAATGCTTATCAGAAACAGTAAAGGCGAGACAACCGAAACAAAACTGGTCCAAAAATTCATCAAATCATAACAACACCAATATAATTTTTGATACTGTATGTCATTCTGGTTTACTTGTACAAGAAGCAACAACAGCCTTTCCTTAAGTCCCTGACATGTTTTGACAAAATATCTATATCTACATAAATAAAGAACACATGAATGTATGTATGTATTTGATTGTTTTTCCATGGAGTGTTTTTGCGATGAAGCGTCTTTACGACAAATTGCTAAGCGGTATGGGGGGTGGTGCGGCGGACATGTTCCCAAATTCCAATATGGCCGCTTCAGCAAGTCGTATTGAAACTACGCCAGTCAGCCTTTTAATTTTCTGGGGAATAAGCCAGTCGGGCATAAGGTAATTGTCTAGTATTTGTACTTTAGTGCATCCTAATAGGCGAATTTTTTAATTAAAGCCAGGGCAAAGCCTGGTTTTTCAGCTAGTAAGTTATAAAGATGTTGCAAAAAGAAATTTTCGAAGTCAATTTAAAGAGTTTTCACAAGCAATACTTTTTTTGCTTGCATCTATTTGATTTTCACATATGAAATCGTTTTGGTACACATTCTTATGGGAGATTCTGTTAACTAACACCGATGAAAGTTGACCATCGACGACCTACTTTTGTTTTTATCTCCATACATTCTTACGAATCATCTAGCAGTGGAAACGCTGGGGGGTAAATATAGTTGGGTTACTGAGAAAAGCTTGTTAAAATGAAGGTTACTAACCAATCTCAAAACAGCTGAAAACAGGAACAGGGAATCCTGCTGAATACCAACTTCTTCAGGAATGCATGTAGGCATGACTACCAGAAACAAGCACCCTGAAGAGCATCCCATAAAACATTTCAAGTATTGGAATAGCTATACAAGATAAAGGTTTCATAAAGCAACTGCTACTAATGGCGAATTCCACTTGTCATAAAAGTGTACACTCGGAGCACCCGAGTGTACACTCGGGCACTCCGAGTGTA
>JAQGBX010002437.1:0-20435 GCA_034698745.1 Megaphyllum sjaelandicum | reverse complement strand
GTCAACATACAACTTACAGAGGTGGTCAACATATGGATGTCCATCTCCCATATATTAATATGGTGACCAACCAATGTTTGAAAATTTGGTCAACATAAGGAGGTGGTCAACACATGGATGTGGTCAACTTAAGGGGTTCTACTGTATATGAAAATATTTGGCAACAATGAATGCGGTATATAGAGTGTACATGTGCATGAATTTCATTGTACATGTACCAGAATTGAAGAAAATCCTGCCTTTCATGCTACACTATTAAACGGAGGTATTGCACTATATTCATTGCAAGTATACATTGTACAGTGCTATGTTGGTCAAAAACTCGTAGAAAATTTCTGACAACTTTTATTGATGTTCCTGCTGATCAACATGTACATTTTACGGTTTCTCCAGCTTCTATTGCTAGATCTTACTGCTGAATGTACATTCGTTATAAAGCTTTGTACATACATGTATGTTTTTTTATCAATAAATGCTCTTCTAAGAGATTAAGCTGCACTGTATTTAACCAATCTGGACCGAAACTGGTCTAATTTGAGCGCATCACACACAAACCAGATAAGTGAAAAAAAACGGATAAGTGGGAAAAGGAAAATTATGGAGGGCTCGAAATGTCAATCTAGCATCTTACATTTCCGCCTTCCTTAATCCCGTCCCCGTGCATGCACAAGCCATGCAATTTAAGGAGGAATGGCCATTTTATGCTGATTTCACATTTGTTACTTCCTCATTTATATATGTGAGATTTTTTCCACGGCCTACCCTTTCGCCCTCTCGCATCCTTCCACGTGTTTTACGCACTCCATTTTTTCCTTAATGGCTTTTATGATGCCAGATATGTGCATCTATTCCAGCGTGGCATTCAGAAACAAGAGGCGCTGCAGTCCATCCATTGTAAGCCTGGGTGTGAAAGCCCCCCCACCCCTCACCTCCCTCCCATAAAAAAAAGATAAATTGTTGCCTGGCCTCACCATTCATTTTCATTTATTCAGATTTGCCTGTAATGGCTATGGATTGATCGAGTACCACCTTAAGTGTTCCACGAAAACTTCCTCTTGCCATAAATTAGGCCTTCTGCTTTCCATCCACCCCCTGCGTTTATTTTAGCTCATTGTGATGGAAAGAAGAAAAAAACGACTATAGTAATCATTGAACAATGGAAATGTGAAGCCAGTTCGTTTTGCAGAACGAGGTTTTTTTTTGCAGAAAACGAATTTCAGTCTCTGGATTGACTAGAGCAAACTGTTGTCTTTGTCGTTTACCAGCAGCTTTAGGAGTCTAATGAATGTCGAGGATGCATTGCACTTCCTCTTCAGAAGTGACCCAACTTAATTCATACTTTACAAACTTTTCATGATAGAAGTATACAACTCAGTTTTAATGCATATTGTCATGTACGAGAGATATTCATTTAGTTTCTGCAATCATTTTTTTTTAAACTATACGTATGGATTTTAATGAAGTTTTCTGAAGAAATACACGTAAACGTCATCAATTATTAAAAAAACTACATTTTGGGATTTGCATTTTTCCCATTGTTCTAGCTGCGACTGTATGCCTCGCTCAAAAAACAAGGTCTGTTGACGTTAAAGCCAAAGCTTCCAAGATGCGAGCACAAGGCGCTTATCACTGCGTACACTAGCGCCATCAAGCGGGATAAGACTGTGGCATGCTTTTTAAATGAAGGAGCACACAAAGAAAGTTTAGCCGAGCCAGGCTGAGCTTACAAGAAGCGCTTATAAGCTTTAAAGTATGTTTGTAACATTCTTTTTTGGAAATCTGATAGCAGATTTTAAAGACACAGAGTGGCACATGCAGATCACTATTGGTCAAAAGTGTAGCCATGCACATATGTACTGTAAAAACGTGTCCTGTGTTCATCATGAGATGCTAATGCGCATGTGCAAAGTTTTACGCGAAATGTTTCACCTATAGCACAGCGCATGCAGTGGCGCCACTAAGCACACTGGCCATCACGTTGATATCAGAGTTTATTGTGCGCCCAAATCTGGAATTAAGAAGCTAAAAACAAGCACGAAAGAATCTGAAAGAAGCACGTCGAAAGTAAGCATTCAGTGTGCTCTCACCCTTGGAGACAGCACTTCTGACAGACTCTGGTCATCTACTTCTCTGAGCATCTTTCACAGTTGTCTGTCCATTTCTAAACTTTTCAATCCACGCATAGACCGAACGTTTGGGCATTACTTGGACCTTCAAATGTTAAAAAAACGAACAACAGACCGTTGCTGAGCCACTATCTCCTCGGAGACCATCTTTGTTTCCGAATTTTAAGCACGTGCCATTTTTGAAACATCTTGTAACGTTGAAATATGTTTAGGAATGATGCATGGAATAATTTTTCCAACAAATTTCATGAAAATCCATGCAGCCGTTTTTTTACTAAAAAATATATCCGAAATTTAATGAACACCCCTCCTATACAGTATATAATTAAAGTGACAATATTGTCATTTAGTCGAAACTATGTTATAACATCATTTATTTAACTGAATATGGAGTTCATGTCGCTTGACTTAATGTTATCTCAAAGTAAACATTGACAATTGGAGGATGGAATTAATGTCGTATTTTTTCTTCCACGCAGCTTAAAATCTAAAAAGAACTATCTTAATATTGACCTTTTTTTCTACTTGAGAATTAAAAATTGTAAGATCTAAATTCATTTTAAATGCAAACTTGTAAATCTCATGGAGATACATCTGTTTTGATGTTAAATGTTAAACCTGTATTGTTTAGCATTCGACTGCAATTCTTGATGGAAATAATACTTCCTTTGTTTTAACGATTTTTCAAAAGTGTATTATGTATTATGTTATTTTTTCTAAAACGTTATCATATTTCATCATAAAAAACGTATCTTCATTAAGTTTTGAAAGTAAAAAACCAGAAAAAAATTTCGAAATTATTCAATTTCAAGGACAATCTTTTGAATTATTTTTAAAGGATTTTAAGAAAAACTGATTATAATTCTACTTTTACAAGTATGGCTTTACAGGAATGGCTTAAAGGAATGAGATTAGAACATTGGAGCATTTACACAAACGATATTTTTAATTTTACTTCCTTATTTTATTAAAACGTTTCTTTACTTTTGTAATTTTGTTCAATTTTCTTGATTTTATTTTTTTAATTTAATTGAATTCTACTGTAATATATGAGGTTTTTTTAGGATTGCAATGAAAACCTCATTAAAAAGGTCATTCTCAATAGTATATTTATTGAAAAATTTGCCCAATTTTTTCAAATACATATTCTCATATGCTTCCGCTTTCCATTTTGTGTCTGAAAATGACTGTCATAATGAATTAATTGCAATGTATTTTTTTAAATTTATTCCAAATGGAAAATAATTCATTTTTGTTATGAAAATGGTAAAAATTAGATTACTTGATTTCGCCTAATATGCAGCCAATAAAATATAATTTTTCGGTCATGGAACATTTATAACTGCTTTAAACTCAACATTTTTCATTTTCAAATAAAACGTGCGTCAAATGTACGCTAATCAAATGGAAAATAATGTATTTTTATCATAAAAATTATGTAGAAATAAAGACTTCATAATTTTGCCAAATTTGCAGCCAATAAAACATGATTTTTTAGTCATAAAATATTTCCGACTGTTTCGAACTCCACATTTTTCATTGTGCCTCAGATGTGCCTCAGATGGGCCATTTTTGCACAACAAAGTTTATTTCGCTCGATTTCACACCGTCTTAAACCGAAAAAAATGGCAATTTTTGAGTTATGCCATTTTTGAAAAAGGAGTCCATGTAATGCATTCATAAGCCAACGAATTAAACACATACTGTATATTGCGTTGATAATAAAAAAAAGGGGGCAAAGCAACGTGGGCACGCAACGGTTACTGGACAGCAATTTGTTACAACTTTTTTCATGTCAAAAAGCTGACCATTAACGGTTTTGGACAATCAGCTGCTAGAAAACCCAAAATTTATCACAAGAAGAACTGGGAGCAGAAGGTCGTGAAAAATGGACGCAGAGGCCGATTGTCCAAAATAAAATAAAAAAACTTTTTTTATGCCAAGATAAGGGTCCGAGGGGTAGGGGTAAACCGGGCCAAAAAAAAATTGATGGACGATATTGGTAGTTAGTGAATCGAAGCTTGCAAAGCTTACAGAAGAGCAAAGGACCTCAGTAAAAGCCCACCCTTTCATGTGTTTTTTTTTTCTGGACGACAGTGGACCCATCTCGGTGTCCCAGCTGGCCCTCGCTTATCCCTTTATTCTCTTTTACCCCTTGAAACGGAAGGGTAAAAAAAGCTCAGATAGCAAAAAGGGGTTTTCTTTTTAACCCCTCCTGTCATTTCAACCCTATCTTTTTTTGCTCCCCGAAGGGTGTTTCCCATTAGCATACAGCGGGAGCGGGGAAATAGAAAAGAGGGCTCCTTTTTTTAAAGGTATTAAGAAGTAACAGGAGGGGGGGGGGGGTTGAAAGATGACAGTAGCACGTGCTGGCCTCCACGAGGGGTAGTCAAAATGAAGGGGTTTAGCGGGATGGACGGGACCGGGTTCAAACTCGTTTAATCACATTGTTCACCTAGCGTGTGCGGTGATTCCAACGGATTTGCGAGACTGCCAAAAAAAAAAATCGTTACGGATTTAAACAGGCAGTTAGCTCTAACGAAATAGAGGGGTGTCTTAAAATGGCAGCCCTCGACTCAAGCCCGTGTCTGAAGATCATCCTGAATCACTTGGGAAACTAACGATTTGTGATAGTTGATCAAAATTGCAACAATGCCTTTGCATGCAGCTGCGATGCCAAAAATGCCTTTTTTAAACAATGCCTGACATTGTTTACCCCCACCCCCCCATCAGCTTCTTTGACCCAGCTTTCCCTACCCCTCAGCTTCTTTTCATTCCTTCGTAAATGCGAAGCTAATTGAAAGACAACGACAATCCAGGTTTTTCAGTCAGATACGGATTTTATACGAAAATCAGTGTCATTTTCAGTGACATTTCATTCGTTCCATTGGCCAAAATTATCCGGAGGCACGTTCTTTTAGTTGTTGATAGGATGAAAAGATCACGTGATGCAGCATCATGCGTAACTCTGCATAGGGTCCATTGTGGTGATTTTTTTACACTAAAAGGTTTTTTTTGAAAAAAAATTCAATTTTATGCGAAAAAACCTATTTTTGTTAAAAGAAAAATGATTTTGTTTTTTTCAAATTCTGTATTGTTTGAATAATGAATTATGTTAAGAGAAATGGTATCATCGTTTTAGAGAAAACGTATCACTTCTGCGGTGAAAGTACAGTTGTTTTTTAGAAATGGTAATTATATGAGAAAAATCCTATTTTTGTTAAAATAAAAATGATTGTTTTGTTTTATTTAATTCGTAAGTTAGATTTTTGTGAAAACAAAATGTCGGTTTTTAAAGGTTTTTTTTGTCGAAAGAAATGTATTTTGTGTTTATTTTCGGAAACATCGATTTATTGAGAAAGGCGTCAATTTTTAAAACGAAGCGTCGAATTTTTGAAAACTTGTCACTTTGACAGGAAAAAAATATTTTAGATAAGACGTCATTGATGAACAATTTAAAAAAAAAATTAAAATAAATGTCGATGTTTAGAGAAATGTTTTGTGGGGAAAGGGAATGTTTTTTTTAAGTGTTCATTTTCGCAAACATCGATTTAGTGGAACATTTTTCAAAAATGAAATCGGTGGTTTTTTTTAAATTGGTAAAAAAAAATGTTTTAGATAAGACGTCATTGTTGGACATTTTTAAGACAAAGCCCAACTCTGTAAATTTTCCCTCAATACGGTGTACTAAAAAAGCCCCAATGGCGTAGCTCTTCGAAACGATGTCGTGGAATGGAAGGACACCCAGCGCCACCTATAGACATTGCAATTACCTTATCCCGAGTCGGTTATTAGGAATCTGAAACTTTCATGTAATGATTAGTTTTCTTTTTCTAAAATCGTGATCGTTGAAACCCTTAAAAATTCTGATTTTTTTCCTATAGTATATAGTTGCCTTTCGTTAATGACGGTAAAGTAAAGAAAAGCCCCTTAACGAAGCCTTATAATTAAACACAGCCAATAGAAATCCTCTAAAATTCTTAGCAAAAAACATTTTCATGAGTTTCGTCAAAAAAATATACCACAGCACCTGACTTCTGATATTTTATACAGTATATTGGTCTAAAAAGCAGTCTGGCAGATGTCGATTTCAAGAAAGTCTAAGCTCTAAACTTGCCCTTTAGTCACCCTCTAAATTGCATATGCATGGTGCTGCCACCTGTGAAACTCAAAATTCATAAATAAAATAAGCAAATGCGTTCATTATTACCCCTAAAATCAATTACGTGCTTATATTGGCAGACAAGTCAGTTTATCGATCCACAAATAGGTTAATAATAATGCAAAGGGAATATTTTAGTATATTTTCAGTATATAATGCATGCATTTTAAGAAATTCAAAAAACATTCAGACATGCGAAAAGTAAAGTTCAAACAATTCTGCTGTTTATGCACAACCTTGTACATACAATTGTATATTGTAAGTTATAACGAAGCTAAGCTACTTTAAAATCTAAAAGAAAGTATTGTAAAATTAAAAATTAAAAGTGATAAATATCCAATGTTTAAAATATATTCCTTGCACTGAGAATAACGTTCAAAATAAAAGATAACTACAGTATGTTCTTATCGATTTGTGGAAATGTGAGAAAATTGATTTAATGTTTGTAATTTTAATGAAAACTTTGAAAATTTGTTTAAAATAATTACCGTTTATTTTACAGTTTTATAGTTGTCGAATTATAAATGATAAAAAAAATCAGGAATAAGCTTGTGCTATGTTTGTCTAGCATATACAGGGTGTACCATAATTCAGTCCCCACATAATTTTCTTTTTAACCGTTAGAGATGTGAAAATTCTGTTTGTGTCGTTAGACAGGTTGTCATGGGTGCTCTATCCATAGATAGTATTAACTTTGACCTAACACCATTTTTTTAACGAAATTGAAAGTATAATTTTTGAACCGTAACACATAGAACAAAATATGAAATTAGAAAAACGAAGAGCATGGCTTTCTTGTATGTATTCAACTGTTTTCGTTTTCATTGGCAATTATTTAAAGTTGTTACAATGTTTTGAAAATAGGGTCAAAAAAATTAATTGTTAGCTGCGCTGCAGCACACTGGTGCTATGCAGTACATGTAGGTAACTTACTGCAGTACACATTTGTGCTGCAGTAAGCTACCTACTGGAACTGTAAATTCGGGAATTTATTCTTAATTTTTTTTTCAGAATTTGTCTTAAAACATAAGAAATTTGTTTTAACCGGATTTTTTTTAAGTTTTAATATTTGCATTTCCGTTCATAGGCTGTACAACTTAGATAATTCGCAAAGGTCATGTCATGGTTAGCTTTCGTTTGTACATGAAATGTTCTACTTAAGTTCTTCTAAATCTTTTTTTCAAAATTTACCCTCACACACCAATTGTTCTCAAGTCATTTAAACTACATTATGTAGTTTAAATGCAACCCCTTCATAGAACTATCAGATATGCATTGTTAACCGAAGGATGGAAGGCGCTGCCATGGCAACTGCTGCAGCGGATAAATCTGGCACTATTTTCTTTTAGGCGGGTTATTTGAAACAATGTTAACGATTTGAAAACCCTTTTTATCCCTATTATTGACTTCTTCCCGGAGACTGCTGAATCTAAAGACTATCAAATTTCAATTGAAAGAATTCCTTTTACAAATTGCCAATTTTTTCTTGTTCTTTTTCGCTTTATCAACAAATTAAATTTACCTTTGTTTGGAATTCCATGACTCCCCACTCACTGAAAAAACCCGGTATTAAAAACGTTTTAAGGTTAGCAGTATGATATTAAGGGTAATATCCCACGTAGCAAGCTGACCAAAAAATGACGTCAGTTTTTGGTCATTTTTTTTCTAAAAAATGACAACTCAGAATTACATGTACATCAGAAATTGACGTCATTTTTCGGTCATTATTTTTAGGAGAAATGCATGACCACCTAAAAACTCGCCAGAAAACAACGTCATTCTTTGGTCATTATTTGTCGGAAAAATGACCACTCAATAGCTGACATAAGTTTTCTTTTGGAAGTTCTGACACACTGACGTCATTTCTTTTCGGACAATCTGACGCCAATTCGATTTTAATGCGATGACGTCATTTCGGCTCGGACACGCTGACGTCGTTATACTTACTGCATAACGACGTCAACCTGGAAAAGTTACCACCTTTGAATGGTGACCACCTGTTTATGTTGACCACTTTTTAGTGTATTGCTTTTTCGAGTGTACATTTTCTGCATAAAATTGTGTACAGTGACCAGCAAGTGTTGCTTTTTTTTGCAATTTTTACATTGTCAATGTACCTTAAAAAGTGACCAGATAACAGATGAGTCACATTACATCCTGCTTTAACCCTAGTGTTTCTCAAACAATTCAGCCAATCATGTTATTCAGACCGACAAAAATCACTAAAAACGTACGTGATCAGAAGAAGCGTAAAGCACTTAAAACAAGGAAAACTTGATAATTTTCTCCTCAAAAAAAAAAAAAAAAAAAAAAAATGCGTAATAAGGCACTAAATATACTACATGTAATGCACATGAACATGATGATTCTGTACTTTTTTTGGTTTTGTGGTTGTTTACTACTGGAATTACAGTCTATATATACAAGTAGTACGTGTACAATGTACATGTTCATTGTTTTAATTTAATTAAGGCATTCTTTACATAGTGACCACCAGTGTACAGCGACCAACTTAGTATTTTTTTGGTGGTCACTCAACAGGTTTTACTGTAATTCGCATTTTTCGTAATCAATAAACAGTGTGGACCAACTAACTTGTCACCATACTGCTCCTGCAGATTTTTGGAATGAATCAACAGGGCCAGATCCGACTAAAGTTTTCCCCGGAAGTGGCTCCCTCTGGCAGGCGCTCCATTTTCGCGGACTGCGACTAGTTGAAGCGCCGGAGTGAGCAATCGCATCAATTTTTCACAAGTTGGTACTTTGAAATTGAATATTTGTTAGGCCCGAGTGAGAACAGAAGATGGCGCCTTCAAGAGGTTAAAAAGGGTCCTGGGCGAGGAAGTGAAAGCTTTCTTGTGTTTGATTTATGACGTAATACGCTCTTCTCTGGTGCAGAGGTGACTGGAAAAAACTTGAAAACTGGGCTGAAAATCCTCAGAAACACGTCTTTCATAAATGGAAAAATATCGTTCTGATGGCCGCGCATCCTATGGCCATCTCTCAAACCTCGAGCATATTCAGCCGGCGTCTGCTGGGACAACAAAAGTACTTTTAAAATGTTCCCAGATTAGGTCATTTTTTTCACTTTCTCCCGTTTTAAAACGATAGGAAATGGAAAGTCCAGCGCAAGATTTATCACGGATGAAAATGGAGAGAGTGACATTTGACAAGTGCAATACCGAAAGCTAGCCGCTGTAAAATATGAGCCAGATTATGGCCACTTTGCTGCCAACATGCATAGAATTTTAGGGCTTTTTGTTATATGTCGCCAATATGCGGAGTAAAAAATGGGGATAGTTCGAAAAAAAATATGGTCAGAAGATGTGCAAGCGTTGGAAAATCGCACTTGTGGAATGGTGGTTCATCAGGTTGAATTTGTTTTTTGTTTTTTGTAAAGTTCATGTTATGGGCTCAAATGTACGTCCATACTGTGACATTGAAGGAGGAGGAAACATATAGGAACTTTTTGTTGCTAATTGGTGCCGGTTGTTTCTGGAAATAAACTTTTTTATAAACATCATTACCATAGACATTCTGTCCACACCGAATTAACTTATTTCAGGAGCATTTCTACTAAAGTGGCCGGTATTATCATTTACCGTAACATTCTATCCATACCTGACATGCAAGTTATAGAGACAGCGTACTCAAGTTTGCTCGTGGCGACAGTAGGAATTGCCAAATTTGACAATCAACTTTAATTCATCTCAGAATTTATGCTACATAAGTAAACAAGACGTCCAGACCGAATCAACAACAGTGTAATACACAACATGCAAAGAGGACTTCAAGACTTCATATACAATGTGTGTGTGTATGTATGTTTGTACAGTACATGCAGTATCTCACAAAAACAAATGCATAGGGTAAGAGCACAGTGATACTTTTTTAATTAAGAATGTTAATTACCGTACCACCAGGGGCAACCAGCGGGCTAACATGTCCTAATGCGTTTTAAATGAGGACCTGTTAGCCCGCTGGTTGGCGCTGGTGGTACGGTACAGTAAGTAACATTCTTAATTAAAAAGTATATCACCGCTTACCACTAAGCGACATTGGTTTTCAAAAATGGTGCTTGAAAACCAGTACCGCTTAGTGATAAGCGTCTGCAATACCACTAAGCGACACAGTTTCCGGTATCGGAAAACCCGTCACGTCTTGTGCGTACCCAAAGACAAGTTCAACCATGGTCCAAGACAAGTTCAATCCATGGTCCAAGTCAAGTTTTGCATGTGTCCAAGACAAGTTTTGCATGAGTCAAAGACAAGTTCACACCATGGTCCAAGACAAGTTTTGCATGTGTCAAAGACAAGTTCACACCATGATCCTACGAGGATTGAGGAATTGAAATGTTACTGGTCAATAAAGGGAAATGAAACAGAATTCCATTATTTAATAATGGAACACTTGAGATTAGACGAATCAAATTTAAACTAAGATGTTGTTTCAAATTATCGAATAACCTCACATTTACTGGCATCCCTCCTTTGTTAAAAGTATTAAACCATGTTGGGAATCTCCGATACCATCGAACGCAGATAGTGTGGCCAATGGTCAAATAATTTTAGATTACATGTACATATAATTTCTTTCTAGCCATGCAGAGTTGTCGAATTTGATATAAATTTTCTTCCAAAGTGGCTATATCACCTTCGTACCTTTGATAATAATCTTGCAGAGCCTGTTTTGGTTGATCGCACGGTGTTAATATGCAAAAAGGTTGGATGTAAGTGTTGTTTGTAAACCTCTCCATTCCTTTTCATACTTTTTGAATACACTTTGAGTTGATATCATACATTTCAGTGTTTTTAATTCGTTCCAGTGCAAAAGCCTGGAAAAACGCCATCTCGTCACACTGCTGCATCTCGAGCAATTCCGAAATTAGCGAATTCACATCTTAAATGCAGATTTTCACGCTCCAATCAGCATGCTGGCACAAAAATTTGGAAAATTAAGAAAAACTCAATTGATACGAAACTAAGTTCATCCTGCATTGCTTTACAGTGTTTTTATATGTTTTGCAGCATCTCTCACACATTCTCATTCGTTATCAAAGAAAAGAGAAAACAACCATTGCTCAGAATTTAGATACACATAGCACCGAGCTACCATGCAAGTAATGACAAATTTCATATCTTTTTATTATTATTAATATTATTATTATTTTTTTCGTTTTGGTAAACCGATTTCCTCGGCACTTAGTCGCGCCAATTTGTACTTCATCGCCGAAGATTCGACGCTGAAGCTTAAGATGCGTGGAAGTGCCTCTATATCTTCAGGAATAAATATATAAATTCATAAACGCGCTATAAATAAAAATACTATTTACACGATGTTTTCCCATCTCTTCCACCGCACGCTTATCAGCAATTCAAGAGCCCTAAGACATACGCTCGCAGATTTGACTACTGTATACACTTTCCACTGGAGCATATTTTTGAAATAAAATTTGGAGCCAGCAAAGTGAGGAAGTCACTTCCTCTTGTTATGTCTACAAATGCAAGACTGTATCGCCGAGCTTGGCACGGGACGACGTTTTTAACTATCTGAGGGGAAATGATGTCACAACACCTTGGTTGGTAGGCGACGACATCAATTACGAAGGATGATGAGCAGTTGGAAATAAGAGTTGGGCTTTGGGAGGATGAACGAGATAGGAAATGAGGATGCAACCGTGCAGCCATCACGCCATGGCACAGCGCTGAACCATGCGTGAAAGCCAAGATTTTCAAATAAAAAAAAAGAATGGAAAAAATGAACGCGCACGGCCTAGTGTAAAACGTTTTCTAAATGAATGAATGAGTGCATTTTGGGCTTGAAAATCTCAGGTTTCAACCCATTTCAAATCTCAGCCACACTATGAAAATAAATTGGATATTCAGGCTCGGAGGGCTCGCGATGTAATGCAGCGCCAAAGTCACGTGTCATGAATTCCCTAAACTATCAATTGATGGGCCATTACGCGAAATAAATCCCACGTCTGTGACAAATGGTCGCGAGCGCCATCAGCCATTTTTATGGAGAACAGCCTTAGAAACTTGAACGATTGAACTGAAAATCACCTTTGTCACTTTACCCAAAATGCTCGAACTGCCAGGTATGACGTTGACGTCATTATCAAAATACTGCATTCTGGACCGATTTGTAGAATAAATAGGATGACTTGAAAATGAATACCACATCAAACGTGAAAATATCTCCTTATGGCTGCTGCATCATATTATCATTATACGTACATGTACACTATGTTCAGTAAGGATTCTACCCAGCAAAACACTGCATTGAAGCCTCCATAAGGTCGACATGACAGTAGGAATTCAATAATAAAAATACGATATATTTACAAAGCATTTTATGACACAATGGGTTCTTGTGCAAGATGGAACAAACATTTTGAATGTAAAATAGGTCAGTAATTGAGAAATGTTTCCACATTCATTGTAGTAAATGTTACGAATATAAAACACTGGGCTTATTGTACACATATGTTGTGCGATAAACTTTAACAGTTCGTAACATTTCAAGAAATGCACTGAAAAGTATAAAAATATAGAATTAATTACCAATGACTGGTGCTATTGTAAACACGAATTAGCGACATATCAACAACAGCTGCAAAGGCAATTGTTATGCAAGGTTCAAATAGACCGGTTTAGCTACCATTTCGTGTTCGCAGATTAGAATTCCAGCCATAAACTGACTTTTGAATGCACCAGCGTGTCATTTAAGCAATTTTCCAGGCTCCTATATATGCAAATTCGTGTAAAAATGCAACTAATCAACGGAGATACTTCGCATTATTACAAGCTCTCGTACGATGAAAAAGAAGCCATAACTCGAGATTCTATTCAAGCGTGAAAATAACGAACCCGAAATGAATCTGCGTGCCTTTCTGATGAGCCGTAATATGGAAGTTTTTAAGCAACATTTACATTTACTCGCCAAACAGTCTAGGAAAAAAAAAAGAATCAACCTCCGAAATTAGATGCAATTTTTTATATTAAAGATTTTTTGGTTGCCGAAGCCGGCTGGAACATCAACTAGATTTCACCTGTATTAAAAAGACCTGTCTCGAAATATCAAATGCGAAGTGACAGCCACTACGTGAGTGTATAAAAGCAGAAAGATATGTCAGATTCTATACGCGAGCGAGAAAGAAAATACGAAACAAGAATAGCATACGTGCATTTTTAGCACTTTTTGTGGCTTCGTTGGGAAATAGTTGTCCAAAGTGAGCGAATGATTTTGATAACAAAAGGTGAATGCCTGCTGTTTTCCCCAGGAAACTGATGGAAGTCAGAGGCTGGAGTGGATGTTTTTTTCAGCATGCAGATGGCCGCTAGTTAGGTCCATCGTTGCTCATTTTGTTTTTGTGCAAATTCATAGCCCGGCGAATATATACCCCCAACTGGGAAGAATGTCGACTCAATCCCCAAGGTGCATAGATTAAGTTTTATATCAAAAGTAGTTTTTAATACACGTATTTGCAATTTTGTTTTTGAAATGACATCTTATTAAAAAAAATTACCAAAACAATGTAGTCCGGCCTATAGCATATACATAAAAGGAAGCCGAAGCTGGCAATGTAGAAGTGGAAGGGATAATCTCAAACTGTTGAAATAGGTTTGCCACATACTTCAAATACTTCATTTTAAATTTGGTATTTCGGATATTGAATCCGTTGGCCAAATTGTTTCACATTTGGTCACTTGACAACAAGCTCCCTGGATCCAGAAGCTAAAGGAGCATGTTATTGACTAATTTTGCAATAATTGGTTGCGTTTTGAGAAAAGCCACGAAGTGAGCATTCAACAACACAATACATGTACTCGGCTAGCTGGAATTTCGAAATTTCCAGATATGCTTTAAGAAACCACACTACTTTTTTTTTAGTTTTTAAACTGTAATGTGCATTTCGTCAACAACTTCATTTTTCTAAAGTCTTTATATTCCCACAAAAACTCGCTCAGCGAAGCAATGGTTAAAGTGAGGCTGATACTTATTAGCGTTATTATCTTGAGGCTTTGAAGTTAAAAAAAAAATGAAAAATAAGAAAGAGATTGACAACGAACTCCAATATTTGTTAAAGAATTCATCTGCATGCAGAGTGTGCATTGAACCTATGGGCTGACAGTAATGTCAATTGCTAGAGGCCATTTGCGTGCCTATGTTTATCCCTTATTATTACACTGTTCGTCATTCTTTGCGTAATATCATCTAGATTAGTGCAAAAAAATAAATAAATAAACTAGTTTTTATTTCATCAGCTAGCTTGTCAAAATGTGCAAAGTAATAATGTGGGAATAGAACCAAAGGAGAATGCCCGCTTGCATTTCCTACTGACAAATGTTTTAAATAACTGCTTAATTGCCATGCAATTAAGAGAAGAGTTTTTATCAGGATACCATGATCAGAACTAGGCAGCTCCAAAATTTAATATCGAAGTAATTAGTATTTAAGATAACGTTATGCTAATGTCTGAGTTTTGCAGATAACACCCAAAGCATTAAAATGACGTAATGACTTATGATTTTAGAAGATAACTGCAAAAAAGCATCAATAAGATGGAACCCTGCAGCATGCACCTCGCCTGGAAGGGCAATTCACTACAAATGCCCACCTCGAGAACACATTAAAATCAATTTCATGATTAAATGAAGAGTCGAAATATCTCGTTCCATTGTATTCCGCATAAAGATGGCAAGAAATGACGTTTTGTAGAGACGAAGAAGTCTCTCTTACAGCGGAGGAATAATCTCTGTCTGAGTCGTGGAGCCCAACAACAGCGCAGTCAAAAGCCTGCATTCTGCCTCGGGATAAAACGGAAATTGAAATCGACCTCTGGAAATCAACAACCAATTATTCGGAGATTTTTTCCTGAATCGTGTTTGTTCAACTCGACTTCTCGAAATTTCAAAGGAAAATCTTTATGGCGCGATTAAAGCTCCTTTATCCGGAAAAATGCACGTCGGAGGATCGAGGTTCAACGAACGCGTGACTTTAAAACTCCTCTCGGAGATTTGGGAAAAATTTGAATAGCATCTATGAGGGGAAAGGAAAAGCCATATGCACAGTTAAGCCATTGCTATACTCGAGTTTTATTACCTGGAAGAAACAAGATCTCAGAGAGCCAAGATCTTGCAGAAGGAGAGTTATTAAGGAAAGACTTCATAAAGATATCACGGGGAAGGCCAACAAGACAGTCGAGAGCTGGCAGGGTGTATTTTTTCTTGCCTAGGTTTATTATAGATGTGCTTAGATGACTCAAATCATCCTCGAGTTTGCATCCAAGAAAAAAAAAAACGTTAAGCCAATAGTGAGATTGTACTGGTTATTAAATGAGAATTCAGAATTCCTCGAGAGAGATACACTTTCGCATCGCTGCATTACGGTATATCACTGCGAGAAAAAAACCGCAGTTTATGTCCTAGGATATTCAATAAAAGGCACGAATAGTAATAAAAATTGAAAATTCATGCGCTTATCGTCCATGGCCAAATCATGCATTCGTACATGACCATATCAGGCATGTACAGCTAGTACAATATGCTGCACACATTAGGCCACACTGATGCACTCTGCATGCGGTCACGCATAACCCACTCTCCAGGTTTGCCACAAAATTCTCATTTTCAATTTCCCTGACTAAAATCTAAAATTCCCTCACCAAAACTTACTCGTTACTGCATGTCAATTTTTCTGTCATAATGAATAATAAAATAACAATTGCAATGAGAAGCTTGGCAAAACACTAGATTTTGTTACAAGTCTAGCTGAAGAGGATTGGGATCGATGGAGCTGCTAGCAGACTGAGTGCATGGATAGCATTTTGCTTTTATTTGGGAAAATTTCCCTGACATTTCCATAACTTCCATGACCACTTTTCCCCGACCTGTGGCCACCCTGCTCTCATAAGGTTTTTTTTTTAATGTCCATATAAAACTTACATCTATTTTGGGACATCCTCTTTCGAACAATTACCTCAATGTTTTAGTTTCTTAAATCATTGCCATCACTCAAAACTTTAATCTTCGTTGATCAGCTCGAGCATTTCTCCAGCTTGACTTCAGGCAATCTCATCATGTCACACAATTTTGCAATATTGACATGCCCGCAGAAGAAATTTTGAAAAAAAAACTATAAAATTTACAAAAATCCCTCTTCTGACTTTTATGGATCTCACTGAAATCCAGGCTTCGATCTGCAGGAATTCTACCATCACGTCGACCGGAAACTTAATTACATTTTCTATTAACTATTCAAATTTTTCTCTGAAGGGCGCAGCCTTCGCATTCTTCAATACAGATTAATGTTGACTGGAAGACATTAATTAAGCATGTAGGCAACGGGACTTAAAAATTGTTAACCTATAAATCAATATTGCATTAGCATGCATGTTGATAAACAAAGCGCTGAAAAAGTTCTAACAAGAATAGACTTCTAAACACAGTCCTGTTAGCACGGATGAATAAGCGTCCCGTATCTTATCGATTGGTATACGTAAACAAAATGCCCTACTCGCATCTCACACAGCTTAGGGATGATATATTGAGCTAATTAACTGACATTTTGTTAGCTTCAATTAATTAGGTGGGTGACATAGATAATAAAATCTGAACTTCAAATGACAGAATTTTTCACATTTTCGTTGTCTCAGCCTTTCTACAAAGACAACTATTAGGAAAGAAATTTCTGGAGCGTGAATAATAAATAGCGAGCTAATACACAATTGGTAGAAGCACCTCTTTGGAGCTTGAGAATAATTAATAGTTTAATAAACAATAAACACTCATTATTCAAAGCATAGCAGGAATGTTGCATCGCAGAGATGGATTTCTTAAAACTGTCTTCTATATGGGACACTTGAATTTTGTTTATCATCAAAATTGACGCAGCCATGGCCATATTTTAAAGCGCCACGCTGCACAATATGTGCATCAAAATCAGAATCGCAGCAAATCAGTCATGCCATAATTCATGAAACAAGCTGTCATCGTAGATGTCAACACCGACGTCTATTACTAATGAAATGACCATCAATCGCATCCGATGTTAATCAATAAATTGCGTTTAATTCGCAACCTCGTCATTCATTAGTGCGAAAAAACCATTCGCAAGCATCACAGATCGAGCCTCCACCTGGAGGCCATCTGTGAGAACGAAGACTCTGCCACCTTTAGAGGATGTTACACGACGCGCTGGTCAAGACAATCGTGTCGAGGTAAAAGGTCGTGTCAAGTAATCGAAAGTGTGCAATGAACTGATCGCACAAGTTCAAAAACTTTTAAAGGGATGCTGTGTTGAGTCAAATCGGAATGGATTTGAAGGATTTATGGGGCGCCAACAAACGCATTTGACATTTTCCGGGTCTGAACTTTACCGACGTTTCGTCCACTGCAACATGCACCTAACTTTGTTTATTTTGACATTTAATAGCACCAATGACGCTGATCGAGGTCGCTTAATAGCCGATTAATATTTAACCAGAGCACGCATAAAACCGTCCGTGGTTTTCAAAAAAAAAAAAATCGTCCATTTTCTGGGTGGTTGCATGGCATTTTCGGTTGTCTTGTAATTAATACAAAAACTTCTTGCTGTCAAGCAATTAATTTCTTTTTGAACATGTAGCCTATTAAAAGTCATCCGATTAGATTAAGATGCCATAATACTGAAATATGAGGGAGGAAACGTCTTCGATAAAACGAAGTCAAGTATCGTGAAGAAACTGATTGGATCTGAAGTCCTAGAACCCAAAATGGAGATCAAATCCGGTCAAGGCTTCTTCCAAAACGTTTCATGAAAAAATAGAAAAAAAACTAGCATTTGGAGCTGTTAAAATAAAAAAATACAGCTTTCAGTAAACCTACGAAGAAATAAAATGCGCAGGCTGTCACAGCTAATCATTCGTTTGAAACATGTTTAAAAATGAAAAGGAGAGACATGGTTCGCTAAACTTTGCTTCTTCCACAAAAATTTGCAGTTTCGCTATAATTTTATTTTTAGCCATTTTCTCAACTGCACAAACCCTTATTCAAATAGGTCATGCTTTCCAAAAAAACATGATTTTTTCACGTCTTCATACAATTACACGTGTTTTAAGCAATACATATGCACATATAAATTGTCCCCTTAGCATTCATCTAACCAGTCCCATATTTTTGTGCCACTTATATAGAACGCAGCATTAACCCTCTGTAGTTTCCACTTTAGTGTTCATTTTATTGCGCTTAAGCACCGAATGAATCCGACAGATACATTACGAATAAGACACGTGTAACATTCAAGGATTTGCAGCAAACCTGGCTAAGAAAGCATGCGCATGCAGCGCCTAGGCGTAGCACGCATGCACGCACCCAAAATTCAAATTAACTAAAGTGAAATTTGCAAATGTCAAGCCTACATATTGTTCCTGAGCTGTCGGATTCCAAAACAACGGCAATTAATTAAGAGGCTAACGAGCTAAACCACCTCCGAGGAGTGCAAGAGCAGCAAAAGGACAATAAAACCAAAGTAAATCACCGCCATATTACTAAGCTTTAATGTACAGGTATAAGCAAATGGAAACTATGAAATACTTATGATTGTGAGGCAAAGAGACAGTCAACTCTGACCTACACCCGAGGCACTCATTTTCGTAAAGAAGTACGAGGACGTAATACCGATCGTAATAATGATATCCAGTACTATATGAATTGCGCTGCAAAATGTCTGACAATGCAGTTGTGCTCGAGGCTGCAGCAGAAAAGAAGAAGAAAAAAGCGCATCTTGAAGACAGTGAAGCAATCAGCTGGACAAACATCAAATATGGATAATGTTCCGAAAGTACGCTGTATGATCATTATCATTAGGCAGGTAAGAAGACAGTGAGCATTTAAAACAGATCCGAACAAGCTGAATACACTTCTTAATTGCCTGAAGTGGAAAGAAGACAAAAAATATGTCGGGAATTAAAGTTACAGAAAAATTGCAATGAAATTGCAATCCATCTAAACAGATATTTCACCTCATTGCACGGTTTAAAGCGTGTCAGCTGCAGGCTATAGGGCACATCCTCGATGTACTAAATTAGCCATCTTAATTATCAAGAGCATTTCCGCCAGAATGCCTCCACGCAACATCTTTTCTAAACGGATGAACAAAATCGTTGTTTTGGTAAATATAAACGTAATGAGACAACTTTCAACACATTTAGTTTCCGAACATATTCTCGAATGAGAAGGAAAGAATTGCCCGTCAGTTTGCAATTGATTGCCGTTTCTTGGAATGGACGACAATGTAACAGTAGAAGAAAGTGATTGGATATTGATGAGATAAATGTCCTTTCTGCGCGGCGTTTCGACCTGCAGAAGTTCCGAAGGAAGGTCAGCATTGGTTGCGCCAGAACATCGCTGCTTAGTTATTTACGAACAATGAATTGCCTTACAGATGATGGATAATGAAAAACAAAGGCAGCTACCGTGCACTTCGGCTCATTAATGTTACATCAAACAGAAAGGAGAACAATTAATAATTCCATTTCCATAATCCAAACCCATGCACTTCCAATGCCCGAGACTTGCTGAGGCATAAACGGAAGAGGTTGCGTGAGTGTGTGCTCAAGCATCGCTGCAGGCTCACTGAGCCGAAACGACGCCCAAGTGCTTACGAGCTCCAGATCGATGCTCGAGACGCTTAAATCGTTGGGCCTAGTGGCTTAATTGGAACGGTAATGCACTGGCAATATGCACCTGCATTAAGCATGCTAATGTGGAGGAACGCAAGCATAAACCATCGGATCACAAGGCCTCTTTTTATCAACTCCATGATGATGTTTTACTCCTTTCTAACGGAGGCAATAAGAGTCACGTGGAAGCATCACCAGTTAAGCAAAATCCATTCGCCTTTTGTAAGTGTCTGATAATTTGCAGAAATTCAGCTTCATAGTCAAAAATGTTGACACAAAATATGACGACGAGTCGATGTGGTGGAAACATTTCTATATTAACCATTCATTACTTATGCCGGTTGACTTAAAAGCCAACCTATGGGTGGGTAGGAGCACACTGAACTTGTTTCCAGTCGCTTGAAACTGGTGTCGCTTAGTGGTATTGCAGACGCTTACAACTAAGCGACAGTGGACAATTAGGAAAACCAGTGTCGGTTAG
>JAQGBX010002436.1:0-20435 GCA_034698745.1 Megaphyllum sjaelandicum | reverse complement strand
AAAATTTTGCAAATTTGAACTCGGGAAAACGTAGAAAATTTTGCAAATTTGAACTCGGGAAAACGTAGAAAATTTTGAAAATTTGAACTCGGGAAAACGTGGAAAATTTTGCAAATTTCAACTCGGGAAAACGTGGAAAATTTTGCAAATTTCAACTCGGCCATTCCATCATGGCAAGTTTTAGGAAAGTATTTAAACGAACGACAGTTCACTGAGATGAGATTCAATTCACTCACTCACTTGTAAAAGTCGTTTACTTTAAGACAGAAAAATTCCAGGACAAATTTGCAAAATTCCATGACATTTTCAGGTTTTTTCATGACACACTCAAATTCCCTGACATTTATGGTTTTTTAAGGTTTTTCCAGGTTGTGGGAACCCTGACAATCGAGGATAGCCGACCCGAGAATCGAACCTGGGTCTACCGAATGCAATACAAGAACATAACCTTGCTGAAGAGTACGATTCCGGCAGATGTTATTGGAACTATCCCAGCAATCGTTTGAAAACAATTGTGGAAAACCACGAAAATGGTTTAGGATGGCCTATCTAAATATACTTCTGCAATTCCAGAAAGCGAAACAGGCGCTCTATTTCCGAGTCAACCCACTCGGTCAATAATGCAGCAGACATGGGAGAAAATAGGGAAATCTTCAATTTATCCTCTTCGGTAATAGTTCAATTCAGTTCAACTCTTTATCTTACAGTCAGTAGGCCTACATAGATGGTACCATATGGCAGGGGGATCATTATACAATTTAAGTCAGACTAAGTGGTCTGGTCATGATTGACCCCAACATCACAATTTAGTAACATGTATATTTCCTGTATTTGGGATTTTAACGAGGAGGATGGGATAGGAAGACGGTCATGGCCGATTTAATATAGGAACTATCTCAGCATTCGCCTGGATAAATTGTGGGAAACCATGAAAAACCACAATCGAAGATAGCCGACCCAGAAATCGAACCTGGGTCTACCGAATGCAAGACGAAGATGCTAACCTTGCTTGGTCTTTGGCATAGTTAGTAGTCAAATCGCCTGTGACCTAACCAGACAATCAACTGACCATGTCTATCCTTAGATTTGCACACCTGAGTGAGTCCTAGTTTGCACCTATGCCAAAATTTTTGAGTTTGGGATGAGGGTGATGCGCGGATGATTTATGACGTATCCTGAATACCCACCCACCCAAACCACGAGTATGCGTACATGCCCGAACACACGGGCAACTGCTCATACATGCATGTGCACCAGCTAGGTTAGCATGCATACACCACCATGCTTTTCACACGTTGGCAGCAGACTCGCACATGCCATAAAATTCGCCACGAGGTGAGGTCAACAATTTTATTTCGACAAGTTGCCCTCGTCGCGTCAAGTTTTACAGCCAACAACAAGCATATATACCGACGTATTGATCATAATCTCTGACAGCAGTTTTAGCATTTCGTCCCCACTCAAATCACGCTGGCAGCAGCAGCGCCACGCCTGACCACAAGGCCAACTAAAATACTACTTTCCCTTTTAATTAACCCTTTTTTTTCCGCGACGACTCGTTTCACGAGAATTTCACACACTTTCTTTTTCTTTTCTTCTTTGGATCGCATTTCGAATGATTCATTGGCGTACCTGAGAGATTTTCTTCCTTTCATCCTGTTGCGCTCGCACCCATTCCTGCATGCGTTGGGATTCCAAGCTGCCGTTGAAGAACACGGCCAATTCGATGTTGTTGTTTTGGATAGTTTGAATCAAAACGGCTAGAAATTGTACCATGCGATTCCACTGTCCACCGCACACCCAATCTGAGAAATAACCCCCGTATAAGCGGTCCAAACAGCATTCTCCGTCCACGACAAGGCAAAGTCGGCCGCTGTTGTTGTTGTTTTGCCGTCCGTTTCCATTTGCTCTTGAACGTCTCGAGACCCCCACGCTTCTGGCTATCTTCAACAAATCGACGGGCACGCAAGCCGTCGGGCAATGCGTTTCGATGAATTTCTGAAAGGCCTGAATGCCCATTTTCGCGTCCCGTACTCACATAGATTTGGAAAGGAATGTCGAAAATACGAAACGAGGGCTTAACACAATTGGAAATTAATAAAGACAAAGAGCATCAAAGCTTAACATGTGCTTCCATGATGGCTACGCGTCCAAGGAACGCCGGCAAACGGTAACGCCCCCTAGCAGGCATTCTTGATTCTAGATTCGATCGGACGCATTTTTCGCAAATTTATTATTCGAAAAATTACATATGTCGCTGTGAAAAGGAATCGTTTATTAATCCGGGAAGGAGTTAGTTCGATTTTCAGTTAATCGATCGACGAATATCGCTCGGGTTCCGCCAAAAAATTGCTTTATATGGTATGTATTTTTGATTAGTCTCGCCTTTTGAGGGTCGTCCAGAAAATACCAACATTGGACCATTGTTGAATTATATAAATATAATTAACCTAGATTTACCAAAATGCAAATCACGTTACGAAGGTCTAGACACGATTAGTATTTTAAATATGCGATTCGATTGAGGAATCATTGCACGCAATATAGCATTTTGTAAAATTTATATGATTTGCATCATGAAATGCATAAAAAGTGAAGCCATTTGGATTTTGGAGCGCCGTGTGGCAGCCATATTGAGGCACACGTTGTGGTACTGTTTTTTAAAGATTTTGACAAGTTTTATCCTGAAAATGTTTACAGGATTCAATTTAAGGCGAAATAAAATATTATTTACAGCAATATCAATTTAAAGGACAATTATTAATGATATATGCCCTATTATTACCTCATCTCTGGGCAATAGTCATAGAAATCATATTTAAATTTCTACTACAGACTTTTAATATTAATTACTTTGATCTATACAAAATTAATTTAAACGAAAAAATTTAAAAACGAAAAAATGAACGTTTTCTCAGAATCTTATTGACGAAAACCTGATGCAATTTGCTAAAATTTTCATTTTCGAGAGGTAATTTATGCTAGACTTTATATGTATATGCACGACAAATATATAATGGGCAATTAAAATTGCAGTCATAAAACAGTTGAGAAAAACAATGATGCTGTAATCGCCATAAACGCTAATCGCGATGTAAATTTAATTAGTCCACTCATATTATG
This sequence comes from Megaphyllum sjaelandicum, assembly GCA_034698745.1. NCBI lineage: Eukaryota > Metazoa > Arthropoda > Diplopoda > Julida > Julidae > Megaphyllum > Megaphyllum sjaelandicum. Next base: position 17,312 of record JAQGBX010002436.1, on the reverse strand, counting down.
CAGGCAATCGATATACATGTACATATAAGAGCAACGCGATACGTACGCCAGCGATAGCAATAAGGATTTTTAAACTAATTATAACCAAGTCAACATGTGGCCTTATGCCTAGAGTAGATTATGAAAATGTAATCCTGTTTTGACTACAAATTTCATGACATGAAATGTAGTTTTTCTAAACAACCACTTATGCGAATTTGGAACACCGGCCACTGGCTGAAACAGCAAAAATGAAAACATTTCCTCATATGCAGTGCATGTAGATATATATCGGATAAAAAACGACCAAAAATTGGGCAATCATCATTGAACGGTTTTGCATCTTGTAGTTGTAGAATAAAAATAAGTGCATGGGGTGATGGATGACCGCTTCATCTGGGGTGAAATCCCGGATGACACGCTGAGGATGCCGCAAAGATGCGAGCAAGTGGCGCCAATTGTTAACCTGGGGGCTCTGACGTCATTGGCCCAGATCAATTACGTTTATTTCCAAGCATCCCTCAAAACGCAATCTTGAATCCACCCAGATGGAGCAAAATGCAAAAGAATAAGCTGTAACCAGGCAACCCGCATCTCTCTTTGAATATATCCACTGCCACCCTGCTATAACGTCAATAAATGGCATCCTGCATCAGAGTCCTCTTAAAAAAAGGGTTGATTTTTGGAGGATAATCAGCTGATTTAGGTCACGCCACATGCAGCTGCTCATCAAAACGAACTCCGAACAATAATTCCAGGGTTAATGTGAGAGGAAAAAGCGTCGCCCACACTCGTGCACCCATCCAAATCTGCCAAAAATAGTCAAGATGCTCATTGACGAAAGTCAGCTTGATTTCTGCTCTTAATTCATGCACTATCTTTGCATTACGTGAACTGCACGACTCACTGACATTTGCAGAAATCAACGGTGCACGATGTTCACCCGAGTAAGTAATTTTCAGATAATATCAAACTTGGGATTTATCGAAATATTTGAAATGGGCGAAGCTCGATATCAAGTAAATGGATCGAGAAGGAAAATTTCTTTTCGTGAGTCTGCCGCTGCCTTAAAAATCTTACAAGATTTAAAGGCTTATTAAGAAGAAATTGAAATTCCGCAGGCATTGCTGGATTTTGCGAAATAGCATGCATTTTGAGTGGGTTTTCCGCACTTTGAAGCTTGACGTATACATTTCATTTCATAAATCAGAGCAACATTAGAGAAAAAATCATGAGAAAGTTATGACATTCAGATCACTTCATCTGGATTTTGTCAACTCTGTACTTTATTTTAATGCACATTGCATTTTGCATAAACAAATTTTGCAATGCATTTTGCAAAGTCAAAAAAAAAACATTCCGCCAAAAATTAATTCATGAACTCGTTCCAGTTTGAAAACAAGTTCAATTCTCTTCGAAAATAATTACATCTGCATACACCTGGGTACAGTATGTATAATCATACTGCACCCAGGTGTATGCAGATATGAATTGAAGGGAATGCTAAAGCAAACAAAGATCTACTGTATTTACTGTAGATCTTCTCGATTTTTTACATGCATAAAAGGTTATTACTTTTCGAATTACGAACTAGAATAACTACAAAAAATAAACAATGAAATAACTTCCATTCAAGTTTTTCTACACATCCGAAAACCGCAAATCCATATGAAAAAAAAATCGTTTCGATGTTTGTTTTTCTTTCTCTTGATCCAAAGCGTATAAGCTCAATGTATAAGCTGTTTATGCTTGTTGCATAAAGTTCACTTTATCGTCATATTGAGAGCTCTCTATACCCGCAATGCCAAAAGAAATAAATAATTCTTACATGCGATTTTATTTTATGTGAAATATAAAAAAAAGGCTAAAAAAAGCGTTAAATTATTCAGCAGAATGCCCGTGAATAATAAATGATGAAATGGGACTAAGAGCTTTGTTTTTCCAGTCGCTTGCAAACAAGTGTCGCTTAGAGGTAAGCATCTGCAATACCACTAAGCGACACTTGTTTGCAAGCGACTGGAAACAAGTTCATCATGAACGTACCTTAAGAGTGTATCTTTTATCTAATTACTGACCAACATTTGGACAAAAAATACTGTCAAAGCATTTGAAATTACGAAATGATCCACATTATCATAATATAATTTAAATATACATGTATCATTTTTGTAAATTCACTTTCCTTGCATCGAATATTCAAGTTACCGTAGCTAATAATATATTATGAATAAAAAAACCAAACGGTATTTAGCATAGCGGGCTACTAATGTGATAACACTAGCAGTCGTGTACTGTAGTCAAGTGTGCAAAATCGACACGCTATTGGATTAAACGCCTCAAGCAAGATTATCGCTCTTTACAACAACCAATGCAGTTCTTTCACACAAAAACAATGGGACAGCCAACGTGCAAAACGCTTCTCTGAGTACCCTTAATGCATGTTCGCAGTTTCTCAAGTGTCACGAGATCTTTTTAATACTGTAATATCGCGTTTCTCCAATTAAAGATGGTTACTATATCCCGTACAAATACACTTTTGCACAAACGTAATTTTGATACGTTTCCACAACAACTTTGAACACTCATGTGCATGGCGGGGCAGCCACCTTTCCAGAGAAGATTGAATTTATGAACTCTTATAAAACTCGCATTAACTGACATGATAATACCTCCGTTTATCATGTCTCATGATATTTTAATTTCAACCTGTGTGATATTTTTCTAACCACAAACTATTATGAACTCATTGTAGAAATTCACTGGGGCAGCACGGAGATGGGGAATGCCATCATCTTTAGCGTTTGTCATCATTTTACTCTTACCCTACGGTAATATGTGGAGTTATACCCGTTGTGGTTATCCTCCTAACCCATAAGCACAAAGCGTGCATGGCTTGGTAGTACAATTTCACTCTATCATAAATTTGAGCTTGCAAGGCGAATTTGAACCCATGTTGTAAGCCCGTTTGACTTTGCCATGCATCTGCACTCATGCCATCACATTGCTATTTTATGCACAGGTGACGCCATAAGTTGTTACACTTGCAGTTCTTGGAATCAGACTGACAAAAATTGCTACGACCCATACAATCCGGCTAACAGCAAATACACCGAGAACTGCATGGTTCCCAAGCAGGGACACATTGGCAATTTCCCAGCTAATTTTTGCCTGAAAATAATCGGAAGGAAAGGTAAGTTGCAAACATTGTAGCAAGAAAGATACTGCTTATCGTGAAATGTAGCCATCTGACTTAAAAATCATTGCAAATCCTAAATTGTTACCATTGAACTGAAAGCATCATATAGTTGGTGCTATTATAATGATTACTGTAAACGTTAATGAACAGCAAATGTGGAAATGCATTTTGTAAAGCTGTACAAAGTTGCACAAATGGCGTTGATTTGTTACAGAGACTTTGCAATTCACCAGACAATGGCCCCTCCAATTCAGTACATTTGGACATTGTACTTTTTGTCTAATTTAGGCTTTAGTCAAATTGGAGCAAGGTTTTCTTTAGGGATGAGTTAAAATACACAATTTTAAAATTTCAATAGACAAACAGAAAACAGAAACACATTTTCAAAACAGTTTTCTTATTATAGTTTTTAGTTTCTTAAATTAGCCATTTATAAAAAATGATGATATTTAACTTTAACATCAGTTTTGATCTCATTTGCTGTCACAATAATCACGCTTGGACTACCATATATATTAATGCCCGATTCTCAATGATTACAGAGAAGACCCATGAGGAGTTGGTGATCCGCGCATGTATTATGGAGACAATGGACAACCAGTGTGGCGTTTTCAAGTTTCAAAACGACAGCTTTTTGGGTTGCATTCTAACTTGTGATTACAACGGATGCAACACGGGAACCAACTTGCTCCCAACTTCGCTCACAGTGTCCTCGTTCTTAGCAGCACTGTGTTGGGCATTTTTGCGCTGATTCATATCAAGGCAGACTTCATTATTACGCGTGAAGGCTATCATCGAGTCTGGTCTATTTTGCTTTCCTCGTTATGTGTATCATACTAGTTTACGTTTTCAACAACTGTAATTAAAATATCATTCTTCTAATAAAATTTGAAAATATTTGACTTGAATCCTACTCTATGCAAAGTACGTGAAACACCGAATTTGCCTTTAAGCCCAATTGGAAGATTCAAGAAAATGGCAAAAACTTATGTAAGTAAAATGGATAAGTTGTGAGAAATTGCATGGCTTGCAGTGTTCAGTCTCGTTCCCAAATTGCTTCGAAAAACCACCAACATTTTTTTTTATATGGCAGTGATAAGTTTAACAAGGTATTCCTAAATACAAACGAAAAAAGTGCATAGCAAATCAAGTATAAAAATAAAGTTTGATTTATTCAACCCTACCCATGCACGCTCTACGCTTTTACATCAATGGATAATATCTAAAACGGCGCAAACCCTAGTTTGCATAGTCGTACATCGTTCAACGCCACAAAGGAAAAAAAGATCCTTATTAATAAACAAAATCTATTTCGGCTGCAAAGTTTGTGCTCAACAAATCCCATTTAATCAGGCAGCTCGTCATTTTTATAAAACATTACTTTGCCCACAAATGGCGAATTTGATTGGGCCAAAAAATCTGCACTAGTGCAGATCTGCTACAAGGTGAGGCAGTGTGACCCCGTGTGACCCAGTTTACGGTAGCAGTAACCAACGAGTTTCAAACCTCAAACCTAGGTAAACTTTTACCTAAGCAGTAACCTCGTTGGTTACTGCTACGGTAAGAGGACTTGGTCTAATGGCAGATGTAATTGTATGTAGGAGTGATGTGGCAATTAACGAAGCGGCAAAAGAAAAAATATCAAATTTTTGTCAAGTTGAACCTGATCAAGTGATCAGCATTCCAAATGCGTCATCTATATATCGGGTTCCATTACTAATGGATAAACAAAATTTGGTAGAAAAATTCGATCAATGTCTGAATTTAAACATTCAAGTTACAGAACCTGCCAATACTGCCGATTATGCAGACTTATGCGTCACCTTGCAGCCTGCACTAGTGCAGATTTTTTGACCCAATCAAGTTCGCCAAAATTCGTTCATAGTTAATTTCAACCTTTATCGAACTGATCAAAATGAATAAAACGATTAGAAGAAATTGGAATGTGCTTTGCAAATGAGTCATTTTCTTTTGTCAAAATAGAAATTTTAAACTTCAGGTTTCTACATTTACTGCAATTTCACCAAATACATAATTTTATATAACTTATTTTTTAAATATTGCAAAATTGAAAAGTCCAGTTTCAAAACAGGCCTTACATTGAAAAATTCACCTTTACTGCTGTCAGATTTCCATCAAAATGCAGCTAGTTAGAATTATGAATCTAGATACATTTTTGTAGGCAATGGCTTTTTTAGAAATTTAACAATAAACACACAAGACAATTTCCAGTTCCCAGGAAACTAATAAATTGAACAAATTAATTTACCAACACACAATGAAATCCTTACATCCACATTCAGAAAAGCCTTTGCTTTGCAAAATAGTTTCAAAATTGCATGGCTGTTATTAAGTTTTCACTTTCCTTTTAACCCATCAGGTTAAAAAAACCATTTAAATGAAAGATTACTTGATGTAACTTTTAAAATAATTTAATGCTCAATAATAGCCAAAGATGTCATCCAAATCAAATGCCCATAAATGCAACAGGATGACATCCATTTCTTCTTCCTGCAAGACAGGCACATTTCCACAATTTCCTGCTAGCCAGTGAACCTTAATGCTAACTGTCAGCTATGCAAACTAGAAATTACTCACTTCTGTAACACAATAATCGCTGCTTTCCAAATCTCAACTTAGGTTTCTTGTAAGATCAACATTTACAAAAGGGGACAATTACACCGTTGGAGAATCAATATAAAAGAAAGCGCGTAATTTCCCACCAACAGATTTAGAAAGCCCCTAAGGAATCTTACGATACCCCACCTATGTTTCCATAACTACACCGGTATTACCTTTTTGAGATTGGGTTAATCCTCTTCCATCGGTTCTGGCTCTGGTTGCAGTGCATCACAAGGACCTGTGGCTATGGCCACATTTGTAGTAGATTCAGGGGCACACTGTTCCTCAGAAAGGACGGAACTTTCTGGAACTGGACTGGCCTCCACAATGGCATCGTCGATGCTGTCAGGTTCAGGTGGGGGTGTCGCTACAAATTCTGTGGTGGGAGCATCTGACTGCGAGACAGAGTCTGGAATTGGGCTGTCACTCGATTCTGGACAGGCATCTCGTTCAAATGTTTCTGAATTTTGGCTAGCAGCTTCCTCAGTTTTCACCTCTGCTTCCTTTTCTTGTAGCTGGTCATCACTGCAAGTGGAAACCTGTTGGCTGTCGCTCGAATCTACATTAATTCAGACAGTAAAATGTGGATGTTTTAGTAGCTTTGTTTCAATTTAAGGTGGTAGGCAGAATTCTCAAAAGCATGTGACTGACATTTGAACAAAAAAAACCTTCATAACCGGGAATTTGTTCAACAGTGTAACCATTGAACAATAATTTGGGATCTCTGGAGATCCTGGTTGACTAGAAGCAGTATCAGACAGCACAACCATCTGTTTGATAATGGGGAAACCCCCATCACTTCAAGGGAGTAAAATACGGAAAATCATATCTCTATTTTACACCAGTCACCCAATTTTCTTCTTCTTTTGTTTGTGGTCATGGCCCTTTTATGCTACGAGGCTAAACACTTGCGCCAGGGGATGTGGCAGCATAGTCTTTAATATTCTCTCCGTAAACCATTGTAGCTAGCGAAATTTGTTTTAGGCTTCACTAAACTTACCAGAAACAATATTGTTGTCATTCAAATCCGAACTGGGCTGTACTTCCGCAGACACGCTCTCGTCGATAAGACTGTTGGGCTCAGCCTCAGCTTCGTCAGTTTGCTTGTCATTAGGTAGTGGAGTGGGGATGTTTTCTTTGAATGAAAGATAAAAGTAATGATATACAAATGCTAATCGAAAAAATTAAAGAAACATAGCAGTGAAGGTGACCTCCAAATGAATATTACATACCATGCCCATTCTGTTTTTCAAAATTTCATGCTTACCATCTGGTCCCTTGATGGCATCTTTATCTACATCCAATGCACTTTGCTGCTGAACCTCCTGCAGCGAGGCTTTGCTCGATTCTGGTGCTGATGAAGATGACACAGCAGCTTCCATGTCTTCGTTTAAAACAGTTGAACTGCCTTCACCTTTGAATGGCTCATTTTCGTGGGCCTCTGCTTCAGATTCCAAATCGATATTTTCACCTGATTTTCACATGAAAAACGAGCACAAAGATTGCAGTTATAAAGCTTTTTAGAGAATGGTTTGAATATTTTTGAAAATTTGCATGCAGATTACCCAGTTTTCACTACACATGTACTTACTTCCACTGGCAACTGAAACCTCTTCCTTGTGGTTGCATTGTTCATCGGTTGATTCAACATTGGCTTCTTCATTAGGATCCACTGTAGACTGTGGACTGTGAACGTTACCATTTAACGAACCAGTTGTCTCAGTTACCCCATTAACCATTGATGAAGATCCACTATCTGTTCTTTGTCTATGTCATGGAGCACAAATTGGTTAAAATAGCCGCATTGTTTCTTGGTATCGTAGATTGTGTCAAGGTTCAATTCTTACCGTTTGCAAAGAGGTTCTATGGTGCTAACCACCAAAAGGTCTTTTTCCAAAGCGCGCATAAACTTATCTACCCTTTTGTAATGCTTGTCTGGACACATTACCAATTCACATAATCTCTGAATTGTGAAAGGAGCCCTGTATAATGAATAGCAATCACCATTAGATTGTGCAAAACTAAAACAAACAGCTTGTTTAATACTGACCCAGAAAAGTCTTCTACAGCATTTAACAGTTTTGCACGCATATCATCATAGTTGAATTTGTCTACATTAGGTGAATAGGCTAAATCTTTTGCTGGATATTCTTCATTAAATTGTTTTATGACTCGATCCAGTTTATGTTTAAATAGAGGCTTTAGTTTGGCCCAGGAAAATCTGCAGAGAGAATGATGAATGCATATAGATATATTTGTAAAACCTTGTCCAAAGATAAAATGCCTGAACACATCAAATATATAGATATATTATGTAAAACCTTGTCCAAAGATAATATGCCTGAACATATCAAATTGAACGTGTTTTAACATTACTCAGGCTCCTACCATCCTGATAACATAAGTCAGGAAATCTGAAATCTGTAACCCAGATGATCATAAGTTAGAGTAAACATTTTCATCATTCTTATGGTGGTGGATCAACATGTAGACAGTACTCAAATACAGCCGCTCTAGTTATGCATCCATGAACTTACTGACTAAAATGAATTCCAACAGAAAATATTTTCTCTATTGAATCTCCACAATGAATTCATGCAGCCCTATTATGAAAACAAAATTATTAACTTTGAAAGTATTTTTTTAAGTATCCTATCACACAAGTTTTACATCTTAACAGAATTATAAAACTAGAATTTTTGGATATTAGCACAAGCTATTAAGATTCAAACATTCCCCAATGTAATCTATATGATTGACAGCAATGTCCTACATTTTCAATCACTTACTGGAATATTTATATCTGAGTATTTGTGATAAATCATTGTGCGTATGGTTGAGATAAAAATTATGTAAACAAAACATTTAATCACGATTTTCAATAGGTTGAAAGTGCTAAGACTAACTTCTTAAGGGCTTAAATTTACCTAAGATTTAGGAAACCACTACCGAGAAAAAGGCACCTAGGGCATTATGGCCACAAAAATTCATTAAGTGCAGTGTGAGGACCTCATTGGGAATGTAGCCCTACTGCTACTGCAAGTCAACATTTCATATTCCATTCAATTTTAGCCAAGTTGGGTCAAACCAAAGGACTAAATTTTCTAGTTTCACATGAGAATATACCTAATTTCTAGGTATATTCTCATGCGAAACGCTTGACTTAATATATTTTTGGTTGACACGTCCTCATTAATTTAAAACACAACTTGTAAACACATCACACGCATGTTTAACATTCAGTAGCTATCTATAAAAATATGCCCTCTCACACTAAATATTCACATTACATAAACCCTCAATATCATGCTTCAGAAATTTCTGCATCGACGACACCTGGAACCAAACAACTTAGCCTAACCCTATAAAATCAATCATTCAAGAGCTATCAGTTATAGTTACCCAAGAGGTCATTGCCCAAAAATCTCAGGTCATCTGACGTTACACTACTGCTTCATTTCCATATCGATACCAGTTCACATACATGACATACTATGCAGCCTGATACTATGTACAAACATTTTACCAAACTATTCCAATTTTGGGTACATATTTAGCGCGATATTTTGTACAACGAATGTCGTACACATGTCAATCTTTAGAGGAAAGTATGAAGTGTACCTAGGCCTTACGTAAAACATTGAAAACTAGTAGGGAAGATCGAGTTAAATCCCACTTCATGGTGAAGTCTAACGGATCCGAAGAATCACCGGGACATTTATTTAATTAAAATTGCATTTAAGAAACAACCCAAATAATGAATCGCTGCTGAAATCAACAAACGAACGCGCGATCGAACAGTACATGTACGTTTATCTAACGAACATTTTCTCCTTACATTATGTCTCCACTCTTGCCAATTAAAAGCAAATAATCTTCGAGAATCGGCGGTATTTCTGTTGGTTTCTTCTTTTCGAAACCTGTAATTCCCCCCCAAACAAAATTCCACGTGAGTTTCGAGTGAATATGATTGATGCTGAGCATAGGCACAAACAAAAGACTCCCATTCCAAATGTCAGCCCAAAATGCCCCACCAAATGCAACGGATTATGCTTTACTTACTGTTGAGCTCGTCAAATATATTCTCTCTGCTAGCGTGATCCATAATTTACTAGTTAAACACTATCATGAAGCAAAATTAAAGTAAAAAAAGCTTCGCAAAAGAACCCGCTAGCCTAACTACTCCACCTAAACAAGCGAGAACCGACCGCTATGGCGCTATGGCAAATCGAACCGTTCGAACGTCCAAAATTACGAAAATAGAACAAATTTAACGAGCTGGCATGTGGCGCCACCCAACGATAAAACGTCACAACAGAAGATTAAATAAAAAAAGGCAAAACATTCATAAGTTCGGGAAAAAAAACTCAAATAATTTATTTAAATAAAGATTGATTAGGTTAAATCGCGGCTTGACAATGCGATGTTGGCAACAATTGCACCGGATGACTATTTTACCACATTAAATACAACAATTATCACCGTCTCTGGTATTGCAAACCTTGCAGGAAATGTCTGATGGAAAACGGACAAGAATAATACATTTTCCAGCAACTGCCTTTCCGACGTCCGATATCTTCGGCTTTTAGATATTCGATTAAAAAGGTGCGGTCTTCGAGTGTCCTCCTTGGGCTGAGTAAAAAAAAATATGTATATACAGTATATATATTAATTTTTCATATTGATGATTTTGCGAATTGAGAAAACAAAATGGTGGACTTTTCTGAAATTGTTTTACATCATGTGAAACTATTTATAAATATTAGTGATGCAAAATATTGAAATAACTGAAGATTAAAGCTGACATTTATAGTTTACATTCACGTTGAAGCTTATTCCAGTCGCTTGCCAACCAGTGTCGCTTAATTAGTGGTATTGCAGACGCTTAAGCGACACTGGTTTGCAAGCGACTATAATAAGCTTCAACGTGAATGTACCCATAGGCCTACATGGGATATTTAGAAGGTGTTTTAATGGCTCGTTTTTAATTTAAATATTTTCGAAGATTGTATAAAATTAAATATATTCGATAATTTTTCCATAGGTAAATAAGGTAAATATCCAAGAGTTTGAAACTGCGAAATTTCAGTAATAATGCAGTAAACAGAAACAGATGATCACCAATCAATACGAGCTAAATGAGCCATGTAGTTGCCAATTTCCGTTCAAAAGGTCAACAATCAACAATCTTCATTTCAGCATCACAAGTACTTTTAGCATCAAGATGTATGTTTATAGAATTATTTCATCTGGCTAAATGCAATCGCTTTGGAGCTATCACAGGACAGAAGGCAATGTTCTCTAAGGCCGGTAAGTACATGTAGATTTCATAAAAGACAAAGGTAGGACTTACGTTAGTATTAATGTAAGAATTTCTCCTATCAAAGTGAGATCTCGCATTGGACTCTCGTTGATCTCACAAATGGCTCTAAGTAAACACGATTTTCCATCCAAGCCCAAACTACGAAGAGAATCTTCAATGGTGCCAAAGATGTTTAATTGCTCATCTTCCAATGACCGTGCCCTAATAAATAAATGACACAACATTTTTTAAATAATTGCTGGCATGCAATTTAAGGTCGCGAAAGTTCTGGTACCTCTGACAGAGTGGTCAAGCACGCAAGCAGAGCGATTTAGTAAAAAAATCATCTTCATTGCAAATGCCTGCAGGTTCACACCCTAAAAGATCATAACACAAAGGTGTTTGCTGATAACATCGAACTGCGATTAAAAGTGCTTAAGTGCGGTTGGATCGACAGCTTTCGAAAATTAATGGACAGCTGGTCAGTATTTTTTTCAAGTAAAACTGTTTAAAATGCCAATTTTCTAATCACTGGCACTAATTAGTAACAAAGCTGAAAAGGGAAATGTCATTAAGTTTCGCCCTGGAGCAATTAGTGGCTTTCAGTGACGACCACCATGAGATAGTCACCAAGGGGTCAATATAAAAACCGATGCACTATGCAACCCACCGCAAACGGCCAGTAATAAATACCAAAAGTTGTCAGAAAAAGGCTACGGGCGGACATTAAATCATTTTGTATAGCCAAAACGCATCGTCAAACTATGTACTCCAGTGACCGAATAGCTGACCAGTCCACACATACGTACAACGCAAATGCCTTAAAAAGTGGTAAATCCAGGGTGCAACCTATTTGAAATATGGTGTCAAATTTCAACACCTGCAGAAAAATTTTCATAGATGTTAACATTGAGTTGACGTTTATTGCATGCTCTAATACAGGGTAAGGAATTATTAAAACGTTTGTTTATGCATCGAATTTTAATTTAACGTGTACTGTGGCAATCTGATTATACAAATAATACAGGTGCCAAAAGGTGACCCTTTTGTCGATTTGTCGATGCAATTTGCAATGCAAAAACTCTGGTGCACGCTTGCGTTCTTACGAAAATTAATCCACACATAATTAAATACATTACTTAATTAATCCACACACACTTAATTCAATTATCGAAAAACGTGATAGAATTATGAGATGAAGGTTATAACAAAAAATTTCGATCCTTCATTATTAATATTATGCATTTTCAGTTATTGGCAAATTTTCTCTGTGCGAATTACGACTAAGATGCATGTAGTTTTAATTATGGAATTAAATATCATAGAAATAAAATTTCCCACGTGTTAATTCAAATTGATGACGACGTCAATGATGTCGTACTCCTTTTTAACGGAGGATTCATTATTGAGCCAATAAGCGCATTTTGTGTTTAAAATTGACGAGCGGGAGATTTAAAAAAAGTGTAATATTGTCAATCGATAGCTATGTTTGATAATAGAGGTACTCAGAAGTTTAATGAATGATACTCGTGTGTGCAAAATCGAGCAGTACATTTTTTAATTGGTTTAAAAATGTATTCCAGATTATCCCTGCTTTTAAACAAATTTATGCATGCCATTGGCACACGTGACTTCATGACTGTCAAAAGTGCCATCTGTAAAGCTTCTGCCTGAATACCACATTGATTTCATTGGAAATACAAAACGTTCAGTTTTAGAATGATCTCTAATCATATGATGCGAAGGTGTTGTTAATTAAGTAAAACGAGACATTTTGAACATTTTTGTTGTTCAATATTAGACGAACTCCATGACATCTTGACCGAACCATGGAAAGCTTGCAGCGATATCGTTTTAGGCCACATTGATTTATGGACAATATCACATTTTCACGAATTTTTAGATGAGCCTACGACCAGGTCTTCCCAAAATTCCTTTCGCGGTTTGAAAGTGAAAACAATAAAAAGTTGAATTGCACTTACCCAGAAAGCACCATCCTCGATGTATTATCGAAAGTGTAGGTAATTGGAATGTTGGCTGTAATGGTGGTGATTTTGGCCAGAGGAATGGTCAGCGAATGAGTCATTGACCACTTAGTACCGTCCGGAATGTGAAACCAAGATTTCGACGGAGACCAAGCCACGGAGAATGTAATTAGACCGCACAACAACAATAATTGCACAAAGTTGCCGATGCTGGAAAAACGAAAATTCGTAATTGGCGGCCATCCTTAAGAGTGCGAGAAAGTGATTATCCTCGAGCAATTAGGAACCAAATAATGGTCAACGCGAGGCATATCCGGTATAAAGGCAGTGCAAAACATGCCCATGTTCAGCATAAAGCAATTAGGTGGTGTTAATGAAATCTAAAAAGAATAAATACGTCATAAATAATGTTTGAAATGGCTACCCGTGGAGGTAACTGCACACCTTATTTCCTGAATTTCAATTCGAAGGGTCAAGCTCGTGTTTCCCAAAAATAAAAATGCGAACTGTTGAGTATGCAAATTTTACGTACAGGTGAACTCAGAATAAGCTGATAAACGACACCGACGTATCAAATTCGCTCCACCTCATTCCGAAAAATTGCCCAACTTAGTTTTCTGGACATGTCCGGTTGGCCCCTATATGATAATCACGCACATGCCATGTAGGTATTATTTTTAAAATGAAGTCTCCATAGGAGTCTTCCGACATAAAAATATTCCAAAAATAAGTGCATATGTGCAGCATATCTCAAATATATACACTATATCGTTGTTAACAATTGCTGTTTTAAGCAGGATAACACACGTGGAAATCACGAGTTCACGGCCAAGACCTACCCTGCTTTTGTTTCCAACTTGAAAACTCTTATAATTTTCCTGTCAAAAAGAATTCGTGATCCCTGACATTTTCGCATCATTCATGATCAAATTTATAGCCATAGATTTGCGAAACATGCAAAGTTTAATACTTCAAAATTAAATTTGCACTCGAGTATAGCGTATAACTAAGTAAGTATGAGTATAGTAAGAGTATAGCAATGGTTGCACATTCTCAAAACGAAACAAATAAATGCTAAAACTTATTTGGGACGTTATGATAATTATTTTTTGATTATGTACGCAAACTTGGCAACCGAACACGATACATTGACATATAAACTTTAAGTGGGGTGAGTGATCGTTACAGTTTTCAGTAAACGGTTCAATTACAGAATAAATGAAATCGAAAAGCTGAGTTCGACCAGCTGATCATCGAGCTATAACCTTAACCTGTATGGTACAGCATAGAACTACATGAATACACTATGTACAGTAAAATTATTCGAAAGTTCCACTAATATATTATCAACCAATTTACCAAATTGTGAAAATGTAGGCGTCTAATATAAGTTTTCAGGTGTACCAAAATAAACTAACTATACTTTATAATTTTGAATGTTTATTTCAATTTTTTGATATTTCTCCGGATTAAATAGAAGAAAGTTTGTTGCAGCTATTTTAATACTATCTTGATTGCATGCATGTATTCGGAGGTTAAATCTAAAATGTATCCAGTTTTGAAGAATAATTCATAATCAAGATTTTTTAATTACGCTGAATAAATGAATCCCACGCTGGACGAAACGTCACAAAAAATCGCCCAAGAAAACTTAACGACTAAGAGTAATAAAAATATCCATACTGACTTACATGAGCATGTTTCTGATGGATTTCCCCACAGCGAGCATGTTTAACTGTAACAATCTTAAACTGATTGCGAGGACAAGATTTCTGGATGCCCACAACCAACAATTCAAGAGCAAATTGAGAAAGAGAGAGAAAAAAACTTGTTAAAAAATAAGGAAAGAAAAAAAAAAGATGTCAACAAATTAAAATTGCAAATGAGAACAAGTGGTGACGTAAGAAGGGACGGCACAGCTGGGAGGGGCGAGTGTTACCTCGTGTTTGGGTCAAGCGAGATGAGGGACAGTCTCCACACATGCATGTAGTCATTACCAATGACAGTCACGTTGATGGAGCACGGTCACCACCCAAACAATTGAGCCCAGTTCGCTAAATCATTAATCGAGTAGAAATCAATAATAACAAACACGTTCGTAATAGGTAACTAATTGGATATGCACCAACAATTCATTTATGAATCAGAACAATCATATCAGAAAAAAATATATATTTCGGATTCGTCGTTTTTAGAAAGCATTTTTTGGACAATTTTACTCATGTACCTGCAGAAATGCATGTTTAAAGTTTCATACGATAAATTAAGAACAGACCGTTTTAGACAAAATAGATGAAAAGATATCATTTTAGATAAAATTGGATGTTAAACAGTATTTTTTTCTATTTTAAAAAAGGTTTGTCCAACTGATAGCAAAAATTTTGATTTTTAAAACAGGTGCATGGCTACGTTTTAAAAGAAATGTACTTTTTCGTTATCAACAAAGTTGTTTTTAAAAAAAGAACACATTTTAAACAGGTTATTTTAAAAAGGTTTGACCAATTGATAGCAACAGTTTTGATTTTTAAAACAGTTGTACGACTAAGTATTAAAAGAAATGTACTTTTTCGTTATTATTATTTTAATAATTCTAAAAGCTACAGTATATTTTATGAACTGGAAATTGATTTCAAATAAAGTTGTTCTTAAAAAAAAAATATTTTAAATAGAATTGAAGGTTTGACCAATTGATAGCCAAAGTTTTGATTTTTAAAACAGTTGCATGATTAAGTTTTAAAAGAAATGTACATTTTCGTTATTATTATTTTTATAAATCCAAAAACTACATCTTATGAACTGCAAAATTAATTTTAAATTATTCAACAATGTTTCTTTTTGATAAAAACAGGTCGACCAAATTAACACAAATTCACTTTTGTAGGAATTGAAAAAAGTATATTACATGTGCATCATTTTCGTTCGTATTTCCTTTCAATTTGCATATATCTAATAGCTTTTTAAACGTCTAATTTAATTATTGTATTTCCCCTTTTTTACGTTAGATTGCAGGGAAAATTATCGCCATTTCTTAAATGAGTGTAATTTTAAGTAGACACCCAGCGCGGCTTTTTCTCGATTCTTTATCGAGATTATTGAAATCAGGCTATAAAACTTTTTAATCATGTAAGTTTAATTATTGTCGCTTTTTTTTATCCTCATGCCCACGTGCAGAAAGGTCAGCGTGAAAACTGACCACTAGTCACCGAGCGTCCGCTTTCAGGGCATCGATGAGCGTTCCAATTCAGGTTTTGCAGTACTAGGATATCCTAGCAAATAGGAACATCATTTCAAACGGATTCCAACCGGACCAATACTCTAAAAAAACATGTGAGGACAAAAGGTTAGAAGATTAGAAATCGAATAAAAAAACAACTCGAAGGAACATTTTGTCAATCGAATTCTTCCTCTTCGATGAATTACTGACTACGAAAAATATTAACTGCTGAATAGACTTAAAAATTAAGTGTCGTCCTACAGGTTTTCAATAAGATGGATCTTTGTGTCTTCCAACGGGAAAAAGACAGGTGGACATAGACATCAAGGCTGGTCAATCTTTTGCGGGTGAATGTGGCAAAAATTTAATATTTATTAATGTGGTCAGACATTTTTATCTCAAGATCTCTCTGGTTTACTCCGGTATAAAGTACGGAAATTGGTTAAGACATTAAGGAAAAAAATTAAAAAGCATAAAAAATTAAAAAGTATAAAAAAATGTAACAATTAAACTACATGTACATAGCTATGACTGACCAATGATTGAAATCGTTGCTTTTTTATTTAAGTTTTGATTTTTAAAACAGTTGCATGGCTACATTTTAAAAGTTTTTCGTTATCAACAAAGTTGTTTTTAAAAACGAAAACATTTTAAATAGAATTGAATCATGCACAATATTTTGTTATTTTAAAAAGGTTTGATCAATTGATAGCAAAAGTTTTGATTTTTAGAACAGTTGCATGACTAAGTTTTAAAATAAATGTACTTTTCCAAAAAGCTA
The DNA here is from genome assembly GCA_034698745.1 of Megaphyllum sjaelandicum. Classification (NCBI taxonomy): domain Eukaryota; kingdom Metazoa; phylum Arthropoda; class Diplopoda; order Julida; family Julidae; genus Megaphyllum; species Megaphyllum sjaelandicum. The sequence goes on along the minus strand of JAQGBX010002436.1, from coordinate 233 downwards.
TATTTTATGAACTGGAAAATAATAATGGAACATTTATTTTCCCCGTATACATCATCGGTATAAATTATAATTTATTAGTTTATAATTTTCAAAATGTTTCATATTTATTTAATTACTAGCTGTGCCCGGCCACGCGTTGCTTTGGCTTAGTCTAATTCCTCTATGATACCTCCTTGCCCCCCTCCCCCGTATCATCTCTTCTAAGTCCCTATTTCAGGCTTCACCCCCGGTAT
>JAQGBX010002435.1:0-20437 GCA_034698745.1 Megaphyllum sjaelandicum | reverse complement strand
ATTTTCAAGTTTCCGTGGACAAATTTGGAAAATTTTCAAGTTTCCGTGGACAAATTTGGAAAATTTTCAAGTTTCCGTGGACAAATTTGGAAAATTTTCAAGTTTCCGTGGACAAATTTGGAAAATTTTCAAGTTTCCGAGGACAAATTTGAAAAATTGTCACCGATTTAAGAAGAAAAATTGTCACCAATTTAAAAAGACAAATATGCATAATTTTCAACAATTTCCGAGGGCAAGGTTGCAAAATTTGCAAGCGTGCAAAGAAGCGTCCGAAGAAACATTTGCAAAATATTAACAGCTATCGAGGACAAATTTACAAAATTTTGAAACTTTTCATATTGGCATAGGTCAATTTTGACATTGTCATTGGTCAGGAAAATTTGTTTTTAAAAACCTGGAAAAGTCAGGGAAGCTGAATATGAAATTTCTGTGGGGGAACCCTGTATGATACTCGCGATGGTCTAAACTTGAAAATATTCTCGTGTTTTAACGTGATCTACGAAGATAGTTTTAAGTATTCGTTGAAATATTTCCAATGAATAAATTTATTAGGTGAATATCTGGGAATTGTGAATTTTAACTTTTTTTTTTAAATTCCTACGTGTCAATTTTTAATGGATTGTAAATTTCATTTTTTCACTCAATTTTTTGAAAATATTTTTTAAAAAATTGATGCGTGGACATGCGCATATCTAATGATATAATTGCCCTTTTGACGACTGACTCAGATACCTTGTTAATTGTTTTCAGATCGAAGCCGTATACACCATTTGGGTAGAGGTCCGAATTCATGGCATTGCTGAGGATCAAAATGAGCCTGACGGTGAGCAGAAATCCTGGATCCTTCATAAGGCTACTTATGGCCTTGACCGGGAGGTCCGAATTCTTAGCGCAAGGAAATAACGGTTATCATCAATTGGCGTTTGTCCTACTTCAGCTCCTTATGTGCGAGAGCTGTTCAATGAATAAGGTAACGAGACCTCTCATGTTCTGAATTTAATCAAATAGTGCATGCAGTATGCCTACAAATGTAGACTGCATTGTATACAATTCCATTGTATGGATTTTAATGGAATTTGGCAGAGAAATCTACGTAAACCAGGGTTCCCCCAGACCTGGAAAACCTGGAAAAGTCAGGGAACTTGAAAATGACCTGGAAAAGACAGCGAAATTCAACGCAGTAGTGGCGATCCAAAATCAATACTTCTACGAGGTTAGCTCAGGACCCATTTTCCATGTACAGATTTGCAAAATTTTCCACATTTTCCATGTACAGATTTGCAAAATTTTCCAAATTTTCCATGTACAAATTTACACAATTTTCCACGTTTTTCTTGTACAAATTAGCAAAATTTTCCACATTTTCCAAGGACAAAATTGAAATTTCTCCCTTTTTCGAGCACAAATTTTCAACATTGTCAGAATACAAAATTGTCGAGGGTCAATTTTGGAATATACCGGTATGTCAATTTTTCACGTTGTCATTGGTCAGGGAAATTTTTTTAATACCTGGAAAAGTCAGGGAAGTTAATAATAAAATTTCTGGCAGAACCCTGTTGGGTGCGAGTGTATGCCTCGCTCAAAAAAAGCATTCGTTTGAGCCACCCAACGTCCATTTCTCTCACCATCGAACACATTTCTCGACTGACCAATCCACTCCTAGATCCGCACGTTCGGACATAACTCGGACCTTTAGCGTGTCGCGCATTTCCGCTCCTCGTATGCCTTCGAAAGTAAAAAAACCGTTGCCAACTCACTATCTCCTCGGACTCCATCTTTTCGCACCAATTTTAAGCACTCTTAATTTATGAAACGTATCTGTTAATGTTAAAATATGTTCAGGAATTTCAACAAATTTCATTAAAAATCCACACGGCGTTTTATTGTTTGATTGATTGCGGTAACTTAATGTACTCCTCTCGTAGTAGGGTCATGCGACGGACATAATCCCCATATTTTCCCCAACATTTGTCCCGCCATGCACCGAAGCATCTACAGTATGTCAGCGTAGAAAAATCGTTACGGAGTGCGTGAAGCCAGGATGTGCTTGACCGGCCGGTTCATCGCTCATCATGAACGTCTGTCCGGTCATTTTTAAAGGCAGCGTTCACCAGTATCGCGGACCTGTTTCCATGACACGGAATAGGCATCGTACACCGTAACGATTTGGCGATGAATTTCGGCCACTGATGTGCCTTTCTTTCACAGAAATTGAATCGCACTTTACAGCTCCAAACCTTGTTTGCTTCAGTCCTGCCATTTTCAGCCGATGGTGGGGATCTAGGCACGATCTAGTGTTTGCGACTGTGCGAGAGTAAGCAGTGGTCTACCCGATTGGATTAGGCAGCAAATTTGGATAAGCGAAAGAAAATTACCCGAGCGAGAGATCTTGTTACCTCACTTATTACATTTTGGTGGTATATTTAGGCGAAAATTCGAAATTTGATTACCTTCACGAGATTTGAGCAATCCAGGGTAAAATCATCTATGCGCAAGATCCATTTGCAGTACGTCCAAACGTTCGGTATGCCTGCTAACTGGCAAAAGAAAATACTGAATTGTCATTAGTAAATTTTGTCAAATATGACAGGGTTCCCCCAGACCTGGAAAAGTCAGGGAACTTGAAATTGAGCTGGAAAAGTCAGGGAAGAATGGTTTATTTTGAAAAATTCAGGGAAATTCAATGCAGTCATGGTGATTTACAATTAATACTTCTACAAGGTCTCTGTCTCTGGTTTTGTTATCAAAAAATGTGCCCAACGCATTACATCCAAATTTTTCAATGCACGTACCAGAATGCCGACCTGATCCAGGGGGACCATGTTTCCGTAATTTTCTTTGGCCGCGTTCAGCTGCGCGATTTTCTCGGTTTTGACCAGAACCGTTTCCAATTGCCTGATAATCGTAACGAGCTTGGAATTCTTGCATTCGAAGTTCAAAACCCCTTCTCGTATCTGCTCCGGAGTTAATTTAGACTTCCATATGAAGTTTTCTGCGAGTCAACCAAAAAAAAAAACGGTAAATCGTTGTCTATGGGCCAATTTTTCGACGATAAAATGTAGTGTATTCAACGAAATAAATCGTTTGTCTAAATGGACGATGAAAAGGACCAACTGGAAATGTGAATTTCAACTTCCACGCATTGATTTTAAATTTTAAAAAAGCCAACGAAATGTAATACGTTAAAAAAGGTATAATCCATTTAATTGAATTTTTAAAACGTGAAATTCACAATTCTTAGTTGTTCGCCTGAGTTTACTGAAGAAAACATCAATTTTATTGAAACTGCAGGGTGCCCTTAGACCTGGAAAACTTTGAAAAGTCAGGGAACTTGAAAATGTCAGCAAAAGTCAGGGAAGACTGACTTATTTTAAAAAAGTCATGAAAGAATGACTTATTTTGAAAAAGTCATGAAAGAATGACTTATTTTGAAAAAGTCATGAAAGAATGACTTTATTTTGAAAAAGTCATGACAGAATGACTTATTTTGAAAAAGTCAGGGAAGAATGACTTATTCTGAAAAAGTCATGGAAATTCAACGTAGTCATGTTGTCACGATCCAAAATTTTTGCTTCAACGTGCTTAGCTCAGGGTCCATTTGCAATTTTTCCAGTACAATTTTTCGAAATTTCCAACAGTTTCTGAGGAAAAATTGGAAAAATTCTTCACGTTTTTCGAGGACAAATTTTCAAAAATTCTAACGTTTTCCGATGACTAAATTGCAAGATTTTCCACGTTTTCCGAGGACAAATTTTCAATCTTTTACCGAGTTAAAATTTTCAATATTTTCCAACATTTTCCGTATACAAAATTATCAAATGTTCAATTTTTTTTTCATGCTAGTTTTAAAAAAATCTTCATGAATTTTAAAAATGTCTCAAAATTGTCGTTAGTAAGTTTTGCAAACTATTGTCCCGGGTCGATTTTTCAAAATCATGGATAACATCTACGTATGTCAAATTTTGTCATCGTCATTAATTGGTCGGGGAAATGTTTTTAAAACCTGAAAAAGTCAAGAAAGTTAAAACTGAAATTTCTGGGGAATTTTTATGCCTAAAACTGTCTTCTCCGTAATGCGCATTAATTCCGACGCTATTATAACGTTTCTTTTACCTCCTAATTTAGCGGCTTCCCCGGTGATGATCCTTTCTGGCCCTGCTTTCGCCGCTTGACCTTTTCCTCCTATTTTGGCTGCAGTGAAGCATCGGACAAAAGACACGTCATTTGTATAAATTTGCAACCTCGATAATGTCTAAGAGCCTTTTAATACACCAATATTCAGGTACGACACTGCTATATTTTTTTTAAAACATCAACGATGTAAAGAACATGTACATACTGATAAACGAATTTCAAACTTAGGTTTAATCTTACGATCAGTTTTTGCAATTAGGAATCTGCAATTAACTGACCTGCGACGTCGGCTGTTTTTGGGAAACGCTCGCAGCATTTTCCCACAACGTTTCTTATGGTGTTCTCGTTGATTTTCCATGGCTGCGTCCAGAAACTTCCTTTCTCGATGTTAAACGGTGAAACCTGGAAATTTAAGTGGGGGAGGGGTATATATAAAAAAAATCCAATTTTGCCTCAAAGTAAGTGAGAGCTTCACTCTTAATGTCTTAATTAATCAAGACCTTTGGAAATGCGTTACGATTAATAACAGTTTATTAAAAAATCCTACATTTTAATAAATTTGTGCGATTTTTCCTGGAATGCGACTTATTTCAACTACATGTATTTTCAAACTTCACAACTGTTTTTTTCCTGAAACAGCTTTTATCTCAACATTACCACGTATTAAAAGTAATCATTTTTCCATAATTTCGTACTTTTTTCGCTACTTTCATTTATCTTATGTTTGTTTTCCCCAAGTTTCAAGTTATAGTCCATCGTTTCTATTATATTTTTATATAATTTTGACAATTTTTTTTTTACTTTTTTTAGTTTAGCAAATATTTTGGTAAATTGAAATTTACCTAAAGTGCATGAATGTTTTTGAAACTATTCAGGCAATTTAAAGCCGGTCATACACGAGGAAATTTATATCAGGAAACTTAGCAATTTTAGGCGTGTCCAAAAAGTCAAGCGCATATTTCTGAGCATTTTACTAACCATGGCTTTTAGAAAGGAAAATTTTAAACTGAAAGTAGTTAACTTCATTTACATTTTTAAAATTCACTAATTAAAACATTTCATTTCTCGTAAAATTCACATTATATTTCCAGATATAACTTGCCTCGTGTATGACCAGCTTAAAGTTAATAATTTGACGTTATTTACTCGAATGAACATTAATTTTTTTTTTTTTTTTTTGCAAATGCTTACAGGCATCAAGTAGAGTTTCCTGGTGTTTGTCGGCGGCTTAAAAACTGGTGGTTTTGGCAAATGATCCAGGGTAATGACCGGAGCAATTAGTCTTCCTCCCAAGAACGGTGGTGGTGGTGGCGGCGGTGGCGGCGCGGGAGCCCTCGGAAGCTGTGAGCGATCAAAGTAAACGTTCGTATACGTAGTTCGCTAGGTCAGTAGCGGTTAAGCTCGAAATTAATTGAAAGTATTTTAGTTACCGATTTATTAGGGAAAATATTTTAAAAGGTTTTAGACATAAATTGACATGAAATGACCAAAACGTATAAAGCTGAAAAGAATTCAAGCCGGCAGGAATGTAAAGTTAGACTCCTTACCGGTAACTGAGGCCGTCCCACGTTCGGTTCAGGTTTACGCTCAGGCTCAGGTTCATGCTCGGATTCAGATTCAGATTTCCTAAAATCCTTTATTCCTTTTTGTTTTAATTTTACACCACGCTTTAGTGGTGGTCCACAGCCCATCGCTGGTGGAGGAGGGGGTGGCGGATGTGGATGCCCCATCATCGGTACTGGTGGTAGAGGCCGATGTGCCATCATCGGTGGTGGTGGTGGAGGTGGTTGCCCCATCATCGGTGGTGCAGTCGGTTATTGTCTTGGCCGGCTGTGTCTTAGTTTCGGTAAAGGGTTTTCAGGTTGTCTATAATCTGCTATTAGATTATTTCTGCATTTTAGACGAATTGGTGGAAGTTATTGCCTCTTCGGTAGAGGTGGTGGTGGTGGTGGGGAAGTCCTTGCTGCAGTTATTGTTAAAATTAAGGGGCCATTGAAAAAGGACGTCCGCAAAATTTGCCCAAAATGGATTCCCTCTTCCCCCCTGTGAGCATTGTGTCCGATCAATCGGGGGCCCCTCTCCCAGCATTCGGACGTCCGAAACTTAAAAAAATTGTAGTTCATTCGGAAAATTGTGAAAGTTTTGCAAATTTGTATACTAGGAAAACATAAATTTAATGCTCTGAAAAGGTTGAGAATTTTGCCAATTTGTCCTCAGAATTTATCTGTTGGAAATTTTGCAAATTTCTTCTCGGAACCTGTTGAAAATTTTACGAATCTGAGCTCGAAAACAGTTGAAAATGTTGAAGATTTGAACACTTGAAGAAAACGTGGAAAATGTTGCAAATTTGTCCTCGGGAAAACTTGGAAATTTGTGCAATTTTGTCATCGGGAAAACGAGGAAAAATTTGTAAAGATTCCTCGGAAAGGTTAAAAATTTCGCAAGTTCATGCTAGAGAAAAGTGAAAACTTCGCAAATTTATACTGGGATAATTTGAAAGTTCGCGAATGGACCCTGAGCTTTTAAGTTCTGACTTTTCCAGGTTTTCCAGACCTTGAGGTATACCCTGTTTACTGACTTTTGTAATTTATAACCCACCTACGCGATATTGCGCTCAATTTCCATTGTAATTTGGGAGCTGAGTTTATTTGGCATTTTTTTCAAGTGGACGTCCATAAACAACCGTCCTTAACCCTCCCCCCTCCCTCCCTCAACCTATTCCACCCCCTGCATGAGGTCGTCCTTTTTGAATGGCTCTAAGTGATTTTTGAAAAGCTTACGGAAGTTTTAAGCGCATTAATACGCATCCGTCATTCGTTTGATTTTCGATTTAAAATAAATTAGTCTGACGTGTTTTGGCAATCTCATTTTTGATGCTTTCGAAATTGGCCCGAATTGGACTTACCATCTGGGTTCTTCTAGACGGTTTTCCTACTGCCTAAATATTTCATCTTTATATTTTCACTTCGTAAATCGAATTTCGTAACATCGAGCTTTAATTAATTTGATCAGCCATCAATTCAATTTCGGAAATATTTTCGAGGGATAAAATTAAAGGAACATAGCGCGCCAACTAAATTCTTCCAGGTTCTGAATTTAATTAAAAACGGAAAAGAACGAGTAGAACCATCGCACGAGCTAGGTTTTTGGCACGTGCATTCCTGCTGCACGCGCTATCCGGGTGGAAAATTGTCCAATTTTCAAAATTGATTCATGCAAATTTATTGTTTATTTTTTTTATATTTTTCAATTTAGTTTTCAAAATTTCATTGGTAAATTTCATTAGTAAATTTTGAGAAAATATTTTACTGTTTTGATTTTGGAAAATGTGTCAATTTTCGAAATTTTCATTGGTCACGGAACATTTTTTAAAACCTGAAAAAGTCAGGGAAGTTGAAAATGAAAATCATGGGGGATCGAACCCTGTAAACGTGGGGTATTGAATTTCATCCAAACATACATCGCTCGGAATTTTAGTTGCGTTGTCTGACATCTGATGTACAATAAAACCTGGAAAAGTGACCACCTGTTTATGTTGACCACTATTTGGTGTATTGTTTTTCTAGTGTACATTTCCTTCATAACAATTCTCTGTATAATGACCAGTGTCCACCTGTCTATTGTGTACAATGATGAGTGAGTGTTGTCTTTTTTGCAATTTTTACATTGCCAATGCCTTAAAAAGTGACCAGATAACGAATGAGTCACGTTACATCCTGCTTTAACCCTTGGACATGATGTTTTTTTACTTTTTTTGGTTTTGTGGTTTTTTTACTACGTGGATTACTGTCTACATGCATTAGTGCAGTGTACATGTTCATTATTTTAATTTAATTCAGGCATTCTTTGTATAGTGACCACCTGGCTGCAGTGACCAACATAGCAGTTTTTTTTGGTGGTCTCTTTTAACAGGTTTTACTGTAATACTAACTATATAGAAAGTCTGTTGCTCCCGCTCTCCTTTTCCCCCCAAATTTCGAGAATGGCTGCAAAAATGAAAAATCTGATGAGGCAAACATATAGGAACCATGGGGTGCTGAATACAATCATGCCCAAACATTTATCCCCCAAGGCCCATTTCAAGGATCTTTCGGTCCTATGTCTTAGACGGTAATAGCTACGAAGAAAACGTCAATTAGAAAGTTGTTGGGCGTTAAAAACTTAGTTCAATGGCTCCATTTGCAACATTTAATTATCGATCGCCAAACAACAAATGACTTCTGGGCTTCTTGTACGTTTGCACCCATGCATAACACCGCTACATTGCAGGAAAGATATAGGACCTGGTTTGTTTTAGTAATCGAGCTTTCCTGCAATGTAGTGGTGTTATGCATGGTTGCAAACATACGAGAAGCCCAGAAGTCATTTGTTGTGTGGCGATCGATAGTTAAAATTGCTAATAGAGCAATTAAACTAAGTTTTTAACGCCCTACAACTTTCTAATTGACGTTTTATTTGTAGATATTACCGTTTAAAACTAAAGAGTCGAAGTCCCTGGAAATGGGCCTTGGGGCGAAATGTTTCGGGCACGATTGCAATCAGCACCCCATGGTCCCTATAAGGTTCCCCTCATCACTTTTTTTATTTTTGCAGCCATTCTCAGTTTGCAACTGACTTTTTTTGGAAGTTGGAACATATTTTCACGTCCCTCGACATTCGTCTTAACGAACAGAAGTTGGTTTATAAAATGCAACTATTTAACCTATATCCTTACATGACTCGATTTTTATTTGGCTTTTGTTTTCCCACCCTAGCTGCACATTGCTTCCTGGATCTCTGCCTAAAACCGAGGTGAATCCGATCAGACTTTTTTACTGGTTCATGTACATGCGGCGAAGTTCCTGGAAAGTAGCATTCCGCGCTTCCGGTGGAGGCAAACTATTTATTGGGTTAGGTCTGTACGACGTTTTACTCGCATCTTTCAGTTGTCCCGGTTGTTGGGCTTCTGCAAATTGTACTTTTCTTTTGTGTTTTGGGGATACTTTGCGCTGTTGCGTGGATTCTTGCACTCTCCCTCTGTGTTTTGGGGATTCTTTGCGCTGTTGCATGGATTCTTGCACTCTTCCTTTGGGTACGTATTTTCCTCTGGCTCTCGGGGGGAATTCGTGTACTTTTTCTCTGCCTGTTTTGGGTTCTCGTATTTTTACTCTGTGTTTTTGGGGTTCGTGATGTAATCTGCGCTCTTCCATCTCCCGCATCACCTCGGCCATTGTGGGCACCTTGATACTCCGTTCTGCGGGAGAGTACGGAGCGTATTATCGGTTTAGGAAAACAAAAACAACAACCGGTTTTCGGTAAACATTTTATACTATAGTTTTATGGCCGTCACACGCCAAGAAAATTGTATCCCGAAACTTCTTTCCGGTTATGTTATTGCTCGATATTTCAAAGAATGAGTTATTTTGAAAAAGTCAGGGAAGAATGAGTTATTTTGAAAAAGTCAGGGAAGAATGAGTTATTTTGAAAAAGTCAGGAAAATGCAACTTATTAATGTTGTCGCGATCCGAAATTAATATTTCCACGTGTTTAGCTCAGGGCCCATTTGCAAATTTTTTAAATTTCGCGGTACCAATTTGCGCAATTTTCAACAATTTCAGAGAACAGATTTGCAAAATTTTCATTCAGTTTCCGAGGACAATATTGGAGTACAATATACGAGTACAAATTTGCAAAATGTTCAAAGTTTTTCGTAATATAAATGTGCCAGATTTCCAACTTTTTCCAGCACAAATTTGTAAAATTTTCAACCTTTTCCGAGGACATATTTACAAAAAGTTTTTTTAACCTTTTCCGAGGATAAATTTTCAACAGTTTCCGAGTATACAAATTTGAAAAATGTTGAAACTTAATTTTCGTAAGATAAATTTACAAGATTTCCAACTTTTTTCCGATACAAATTTTCAACGGTTTTCAATTACAGATTTATAACATTTTTTCGATTTCGAATTAACTTTTTTCGATTACAAATTTTCGTGATTGTTATGATTTTACGAATTTGAATTTTCAAAATTTCAAAATTTTTTCATGCCAATATTTTAAAATTTCTAAAATATTTCAAAATATTGTATATCGTCTAGTGTCGATTTTTCAAAATCGTGGATAACTTTGGCAAACGTCATTTTTGACATTGCATTCCTTGGTCAGGGAAATTTCTTTAAAAAACCTGGAAAAGTCGGGGAAGTTTAAAATGAAATTTCTGGGGGAACCCTGCGTCTGTAGAGGGATGTATTTTGAAAGTATGGCTGCCTGTGTTCAGCCAGAAATCACTTTCCTGCTATTTCTCCAAATTTCTTTCCAGATATAACTTTCCTCGTGTGACGAACTTTAGAAAAACTCAAAGAATTCGTCGTTTCAGCCCATTTTCTTAAATTTGTGAATTTCTATTTCCCTGGTTGGATATGTTACTTTTTTTTTGTCCTTTTTGGTTGGCGTAATAATATATCTTCGTCACTTACTGGGTTTGAGCGGTTCTTTCAATGTTTCTTTTTTCTTTCGCTGGGCTTGAATTTTGTCGTGAGCGTCCTTAAGAGAGAGAGAGAGAGAGAGAGAGAGAGAGAGAGAGAGATGTCAGAGTCTGAGATAGAGCTCGCATACTCTGGATTGTTTTGAAATTCTACTCTTAAAAGGTGCTTAAAACCCCTTTAATGGGGGATCGCCACACCCGATTTCATCAGATGTCAATGGGGCGATATCCATATCATCATCATCTCTCCTACATGATACATCCTTTTGCGAACTTGGTTGCATGGTTTGAATTGCAACAATTATTATCCCAAACTACATCCTCAGAAAACACTAGTACGAACTTCCTTACTTTGTCAGGGCTTTGGGTGATCGTTTTTAATCACCGCGAAAAAATATACGACAGGGTACACCCAGACCTGGAAAACTCGGGGAACTTTAAAATGTCTGAAGAAATCAGGGAAATTCAACGCAGTCATGTTGTTGCATTCCAAAATTAATGCTTCTACACGGTTAGCTCAAGTACTTTTTCGAGTACAAATTCGCAAAATTCTTTACGTTTGCCGAGTACAAATTTTCCAGATTCTCCACGTTTTTCCGAGTGCAAATATGCACAATTTTCCACGTTTTCCGAGGTCAAAATTGAAAAATTTCCCACGTTTTCCGAGGACAAATGTGCAACATTTTCCACGTTTTCCGAGTAAATTTTAAATTGTAACATTTTTCCAGGTTGATTTTCAAAATTGCATTATTAAATTTTTTGAAAATATGAACATTTTTGACATTGTCATTGGTCAGGGTAATTTTTTAAAACCAAGAAGTCAGGGAAGTTGAAAGTGAAATTTCCGGGGGAACTCCGCACGAAAAACGTTTTTTTTTTTTTTTTTTTGCAAATATTGACAGTTTTATTATCTATGTCAATTTTGACATTGTCTCGGTCAGGGAAATGTGTTTAAAAACCTGGAAAGGTCGGGGAAGTTGAATATGAAATTTCTGGGGGAACCCTGCTAATGTTTTGTAGTTCTACCTTAATTAGCGGTCTGCGAAATATTTTTCCAATTTTTGATATTTTTAACTACTTTCACCGGTCTGGGAAACACTTCTCTATACGTACCTTCAAACTCATCATGAATTGCCTCATGTCCCCCAAGAACATGTCGATGAGGTAACCTCCTTCGCCGCCACGAGAGCCGATGGTGAAGAAAGTTTTGACTCTGGAGAAGGCGGCGTCTGCCTTGTTCAAGTTCGTCTTGACCGTCCTCACGTCGTCACACAGCCGTTTGGCGAGTGGCTTTTGAGAAGAAAACGAACCTAGGTTAAAACTCTTACCTTTTCACCGTAACGAGACGCCCAAAGTGCTGCCATCTATGTTGAATCGACACCGACATCGTGAGAGGATGGCATTCTAGATGGTGGCACCGCGGGCATCTTCCTAAAGTTTCAGCGTTGCGATTCTTACTAGAACTTTGTAAACGAATTGGTGATTATTGAAAAACGATTTCGGTTTGGCGTGTACGAGAGAGTCGATTTTGTGCAAGCATATTCCCAAGTCGGGTTCGGCAGATAAGTCCACGTCCAGCAATTGGTACAGCGTTTCCAACAATTGTTTCAGGTTGTTGGTTTCGTAGGCGACGGTGTCCCTCTTGTCCTTCACTGTCATACCTGAGTGGCGGTAACAACCGTTGAAAGTTTAAAATTTTTGTACGCGAAATTTTCCACGCAGCGGTCAAACTTCCAGTCTGAGGATGCTCGATTCCTAAATGGGGCCGTTCAAAAAGGACGTTTTCGTGTAAGGGGGGGGGTGTGGTAGGTTGAGTCACGGGCACATTGCGGACAGGGGGAGGGATGGGGTATAGACCAACTCGGACGTCCACTTGATAGAAAAAATGCCAAATAAAATCAGTTCCCAACCTAAAGGGGAAATTGAACGCAATATCGCATAATTGGGTCAATAAACAGCTAGGGTACCTCCAGTCCTAGAAAACCTGGAAAAGTTAGAAAACTTAGACAGCTCAGTGTCCATTAGCAAACTTTCAAATTTTTCCAGTACAAATTTGCAAACTTTTCATTTTTATCGAGCATAAACTCGCAAAAGTTTTCTCGAGGACAAATTCGTATTATTTTCCCACGTTTTCCCAAGTACAAATCTTCAACAGTTTTCGAGGACAAATTTGGAAAAATTTCCAACAGACTCCGAGTGCAAATTTGCAAAACCTTCAAAATATTAAAAATACAACTTTTTTAAAGTTTCGGACGTCCGAATGGAGGGGAGGGGGTAAGGGGGAGTCCAGTTTTTGGGCAAATTTTGTGGACGTCCTTTTTGAATGGCCCCTAAAACACTCGTAAATCGTGCAAATATTAAAAATGTATTGCTCCGCGACAGTCGAGGCTACGTGGATTCTCAAAAGATGACCAACCTGTATTTAAGATCGTAAAATCCTTCCAAAACTGTTGAGCTTCGGGAAAGTCGGTCTCGATGGTTTCAACGAGAAATTCCAAAAACGTGAAACCGGATGAAGATTTTGTGTCTACGAGCTACAAAATGAGTTATCGAGAGATAAGTTGGAGTTACGGTGAAAGTTACGCTGTCCTATGTTTAAAAATAATCGCTTAATTCGGACATCTTATCGCATGATTCGATCAAATTGTCCACGTGTCTAGATTGTAGAAATGAAGGTTTTTATGCATAATGCAATTTGATGATGGATGCAAATCTACCTTGTTAATTAATTTCAGATCGAAGCCGAATGAACCGCGTGGGTTGATTTCCGCGTTCATGGAATTGCCGATGGCCAAAATGATCCTGAGGGTCAGCAAGAATCCTTGATTGGTCATCAGTTGTTCTATAGCGATAGCCGGCATTTCCGAATGCTTATCGAGAGGAGGTAAACATGCAAATATATTCATCGTAAATTGAATTTTTTCCCCTATAATTTAGCACCTTGTTGTTTGTTGTGTATTTGGGCGAAAAATAATTCGAGGTCCGGTTACCTGCAAAAGATGATTGCAATCCGCATCAAAGTCTTTCGCGCGCAACATCCAATGAACGTACGTCTCGATGTGGGGTATTTCCGCCAACTGCCAAAAAAATATCAATAATCTATATTTGAAAGTTTTCTATCTGTCCACATTCTAGTCCATTTCTGTTTCCAGTACAGTGAAACCTGTTAAGAGTGACCACCAAAAAAATATGCTTTGTTGGTCGCTGTACATAGGTGGTCACTATACAAAGAATGTCTGAAATAGTGAACGTGTACACTGCACTTATACATGTAGACTGAAATACACGTAGTAAAAAAACACAAAACCAAAAAAGTACAGAATCATCATGTCCAAGGGTTAAAGCAAGATGTAACGTGGCTCAGCTGTTATCCGGTCACTTTTAAAGGTACATTGGCACTGTAAAAATTGCAAAAAAGACAACACACACTGGTCACTGTACACAATAAACAGGTGGTCATGGTCACTATACGGAGAATTTTTATAAAGGAAATTTGCACTAGAAAAAACAATACACTAAAAAGTGGTCAACATAAACAGGTGGTCACTTTTCTAGGTTTCACTGTATATTTTCCAAATACATGTAATACTTTATTATTAGTTGTCACTATTGCTCCCTAGAAATAATTTTTTTAATTTTTTTTATTTGGTACAACGTCTTTCCCCGACTAGGGGTGGGGGGGGGGGGGAGTAAAGAAGTTTTGGATGTCCTTAATACGTCGGATTAAATTTACGAAATAATGCCCCAATATTTTAAATGCTCGATAAAATGTAGGAAAAAATACTCTATTAAATGTATGAAGAAATTAGCCCGATTAAATGTGCGAAAATGTTTCGATTTAAATGTACGAAAATATGCCCGATTTTAGTTCCGATTAATCGTACAAAAAAAAGGTGAGATAAATGCCCGTTGGAAAAAACGTGCCCCATTAAATTTACAAAAAAAAAATGGTTCCTTTTTAATGAACGACGTCATTAATACAAATTAGGATGATGACATTTGAAACGTTCAATAATTGCGAGTTTTACTCTTTAATTTTTGCAGTGATTTTTGACTTTGAAAAGCAACGTACCAGAATGCCGACTTTATCCAGGATGAGCATGTTTCTGTAATTATCTTTGGCCGCCTTCAGCTGGTCCACTTTAGTGGGCTTGCACAGAACTTGCTTCAGGTTCCTGATGATAAGAATAAGCTCGTCGTTTTCGTATTCAAAGTTCAAAACCCCTTGTCGTATCTCTTCCGGGGTTAATCCAGACGCCTCTATGGGCCGTTCTGCGATGCAAACAAAAAGCACAAATCTATAGGCAAGTTTTCGAAGGTAGTTTTAGGCATAAAAAAGATTGAGTACATGCTCAACAAAATCAATTGTTTGATGTTTGATGTTTGAACTAAGAATTGTGAACGTCGTCTTCTTCCACGCGTTCATTTCATTGTAAAAGTCGACGTAATTTAATACGTTACAAAAACGCTATAATTCATTCATTTAAAAATGAAATGTTAAAAATGTGAAATTCACAATTCATAATTATTCACCCGCGTTCAGTGAAAAAAAAAATTATTGACATTATATCATTCAATGCCTAAAACTGTCTTCTCCGTATAACACCCATTGAGAATCTCCTCTTAATTCCGATGCTGCTACAGTGAAAGCTGCTTAATTCGATCACGTTATACAGGGTGCCCCAGACCTGCAAAACCTGGAAAAGTCAGGGAACTTGAAAATGAACTGGAAAAGTCAGAGAAGAATGGTTTATTTTGAAAAAGTCAGGGAAATTCAACGCAGTCATGGCTATCCAAAATTAATACTTCTACGAGGTTAGTTCAGGGGCCGGTTTTCCGAGTACAAATTTGCAAAAATTTTCCAAGTAGAAATTAGCAAAATTTGCCACGTTTTCCGTGTACAAATTTTCAGAATTCTCCAGGTTTTCCGAGTATAAATTGCAAAATTTCCCATTTTAAAAAATGTTCATGCAATTTTTTTAATTTTAAAAAAAATCTGTTTATTTTCAAAATTGTCGTTAGTAAATTTTAAAAAAAATATTTCCCAGTGTCAATTTTGGGAATTTTTTTTAAACTTGGAAAAGTCAGGGAAGTTGAAAATGAAATATTTAGGGAAACCCTGTTATAGTACTTCCAGCGATTTTGATGGAAACAAGGAATGAATGTCAAAAAACAAGCTAAATATTGACCGTATATCTTTTAGAACAAAGGATATTTGGTTTTTTAAAAAAATATATATATACAGAATAAGTAGTGTTTGATGATGTATGTTTGCCGCAACGGCTGACATTTCATTTTCTAAACTACGTTGCGAATTTGATTGGGCCCACTAGTGCGGTGCAATTGGCTAGCCAGTGCAACCGCAACTCGGGAAATTTTTGGCGCCGTGCGAGCTCGTGACGTCACCGGTCCGCCATGTTGGATACACTGACTACACCGACTCTCTCGTCAGTGTAGTCCGTGTACACTCGGTGCACGTAATGATCCCGATCGATCACGGAACGTGTAGGGTGAGCTGACTACACTGAAGCATGCATGTTGCCCAACCGATTGTAACGAGTGCAGAAACTTACACTCGATGTACACGAGTGCAGATTTTTGGCCCAATCAAATTCGCCATTAGATGCACGCATGCGCCTTTCGTCCAAACGCGGCCGTGCTTGTACGAAACACGCTCAAACTTGTTCGTCGAGTTTTCGTTACGTAGGCACGTGAATCGAAATATGATCGAATTATGCGATGAGACGACCGAATTAAGAGGTTTTTAACATAGGGCAGCATAGGAAAAAAAATCAGTTCTGAAGGTTTTCATCGAAGACTAGCGGTAAAACCCGGCCCTTCCCGGGTAAAAAAATGTTTTTTGATTTTCTAACTCCTTTTACGCGTTTAGGAGTTAGATTTAGCTGTCCTGTGTCTCCAAAAGATGGCGCTATATGATTTGGATACATGACGGATGGGGGACGGGAAACTTGTTCGACAGTTTTATGGCCCGGGGCAAATTACAAAAGATTTCTGGCTTTGGAATTCCCCACGGAGTTCACGCTCCTGGGGGTGTGCCATGAGTGGCCAATCATATTGGATGCCACACACACTCGATCCCCGTCCGCTGAAAAACCAAGATGGCGTTGTTTTCTATTTTATATAACGGCTGATCGGATTAAGCGGCTTTTTGTCCGTCTCTTACCGGCTGCTCCTTCCATTACGTTGTCCCTGCCGATGATCCTTTCTGCCAATGCTTTCGTCGATTTACTCGCTACATCGGCATTTACTACATCGAAACAAATACACGTGATTTGTTAATGTGAAGAAGCCCTGGCCGTCTAACAGAGTTGGGCATTAGTACGTCCGATAGATTTTCAATCGTGACTTCGAAAAATGACGGTAAAATTTGAAATCTTTTCGAATATTGGCAAAATTAATTGTCAACAATCAGTTAGTCGTTGCATTACGGTATACGACTAATGACTAACGAATATTAGCGTCGTTCGTCTAGATTACGAATAATTAATCGATCATCGATCTAAAGAGCCAGGACTAATGACTCGACTAAATTAGTCTTTGATAATGCCAGAATGATTAGTCGTTTAGTCTCGATTGATACAAATGCCCATTTCTGCCGGTTATTATTTTGTTCTAACATCGAAAGTAATTCCGTTACATTTCGTCGCGTCGACTTGTCTCGGAAAAAGTTGGCAGCATTTCTCTAAGCCGTGTTTCATGGCATTTTCGTTGACACTCCATGGCTTTGCCCATAAACTTGTTTTCTCGATGTTGCCCGGATCCACCTGGAAAAAGTTGACCATTTCGTTTAAAATTGCCCATTTTTTTTTTTTTTATATAAACTGCATGCATGGGTATAATTTTAAATCGATTTATTAAATCCTCTCCAAATCTGCCCAAACTAGTTGAAAGTTTTCAAAATTATTCATGTCAATCGTTGACAACGATGGTCATTAACCAGGGTTCCCCAGACCTGGAAAACCTGGAAAAGTCAGGGAAGAATGGTTTATTTTTAAAAAGTCAGGGAAATTCAACGCAATCATGGCCAGTCTTAAATTAATACTTGTAACAATTAAGGTTAGCTCGAGGCAAATTTTCCGAGTAGAAATTTGCAAAAATGTTCCACATTTTGGAGTACAGATTTGAAAAATTCCCCACGTTTTCCATGTACAAATTTACTCAATTTTTCACGTTTTCCGAGTATTAAGTTGAAAAAATTTTCACGTTTTCGGAGTATAAATTTGCACAACTTTCCACGTTTTCCGAGTACAAATTAGCAAAATTGTCCACGTTCGTAGTGTACAAATTTTCGAAATTCTCTAGGTTTTCCGAGTATATACCAATTTTTCAAATTTTTCCGAGGACAAAATTACAAAATTTCCCACTTTTTCAGAGCGCAAATTTTCAACATTTTCCGAATAGAAAGTTTTAGCTTTTTAAAAAAATTTCATTTCTCATCACCGTTAGTACATTTTTTAAAGTTTTCCAGTGTCAATTTTGAAAATGATGTGAATTTTTCACGTTATCATTAGTCAGGTAATATTTGTTTAAAATCTGGAAAAGTCGAGGAAGTTAAAAAGGAAATTTATGGGGGAACCCTGGTTAACAATAATGGTCATTAACGATTTTTTATAGTCTCAATAATGGGAGACTCGATATACATCAATCGCGTATCGTTGAGTATAAGACGATCTCGAGACTTGGCAAGTTTTCTCTACTCATTTTCATTTTTCATTTGCTTACAGGTGCCCAGAAAATTTTCAGCGTCTTTATCGGAAGCTTAAATACTTGTGGTTTTGGCAAATAATCGTAGTTAGTGACGATCGGCTGTACTTTTCCTCCCAAGAATGGTGGTGGAGGTGGTGGCGGCGGTGGTGCTGGTGCAGATTTTGGGGGTAGTGGTGGTGGTGGTCCAGGAGCCCTCGACGGTTTCGGAGACTGCGAGCCATTCGAGTAAACGGTTTATTTTTACAGTTATATCAACGCGATGTTAGCCAGTAATAATTTAGCTGACCAGTAGTGGTCAAAATGAAATTGAATTTTAAAATTTATCGAAATAATGTTAGAAATGAGTATGAAGAATTTTAGAGTATACCCCACTGGAAATAATTTAAATCTAGCGAGTTTTCTCCACTTTATTGGATTTGAAAATACAGAGTATGCTAGATTTGTTTTCATGATGCTTTTTAATAAAGTTTAGACATAAATGAAACATCTCCGGTTGTTTATTTTCTATAAATAACTATTGGAAATATCTTGAAATTGTGAATATTTTTATTTTTATTAAATTGTCCACGCATAAATATTCATTTAATTAAAAACTGCATTTGTCTCTGATTTTGCGTTGATCCCTCTAGATGATTTTTCTGTTTATTTTCTATAAATATTTTGGAAATATCTTTTAATCGTGAATTTTTTTATCAAATTGTCCACGCATAAATCAACACATTAAACTGAGAAAAATGCAGTTTTTAATTAAATGAATATTCATGCGTGGACAATTTAATAAAAGAATTCACAATTCCAAGATATTTCCAATGGTCATCTATAGAAAATAAAATAAAGATTTATCTAGAGGGATCCAATTCCTACAATATTTACTCGCCTTCGTTAGCAGTGGAAAAAAATAGTCGAAAAATATTTCATTTTATGTCTAAACTACATACAAAAATCTTCAAAAGGCTTTGAAAAAACCAGCTGGCATTGGTTTTTTTTCTGAATTTGAATAACCGAATCTTAATTGGCCAACTTTGAATCTTGCAAAGCGGCATAATTTTGAAGAATTGAAAACAAAAAAGGCAGTTGTTTCTTTAAGTTTGATCTAATTAAGTATAGTATACGAATGTCAAGTTGACCTCCTTAACTGTTATTATCTGGGGCGTCGGTTCTTCCACTAACGTATCCGAGTCGGAATCGGATTTCCTAAAATCCTTTATTGACATTTTTTTGAATTTGACCCCGCGCTTTTTTCCAGGTCCGCTTACCGCCGCTGCTGGCGGTGGGGGTGGAGGAGGTCCTGGCTGCAAATTATTATTCGAATTAGTGATTATTGATAAGCCTCCAACTATTTTTCTAACAGTATGATTTTCCGATACATGCAGGGACACATCGACTTACCATCTCGCTTTTTCTCACTCACTGCCTAAATTTTTCTTTCGTAATTATTGTCGGAATTGTGTAACATTTAGTTGTACAAGTTAATACGCTTAAACCATAATTTAAATTTCGGAAATGATATCAAATGATAAATGTACGGGAATGGCAAATATGCGAACTGTGCCAAATTCTTCGGAGTTTTCGAATTAAAAAAGAACGCTAGAACGAGTTGACGCGTTTTCGCACGTGCATTAATTCGAAGAATTAGAACGCGCTACTCGAAACTCTAAACGCTAACGCTAATAATGTATTTAACAATTCAATATTTTAATCAGGAATATATCAAGTGTTAATCAATAGTGTGCTTAAAAGTTTTCACGGTGCTCAAAAACTTGTACCAGGATGGTGGACAATTCAGTAAATTGTGACGTTTTTCATAGTTTCGTTTCCTCGTAAATAGTTTCCTCAACAAAGAAAATATCGTAAATCAATCATGTAAAGCCCCGCACGCACTAGCAATTAATATGTCAAAACTAAAAATCATAAACCATGAACTACAGTAAAACCTGAAAAAGTGACCACCTGTTTATGTTGACCACTTTTTAGTGTATTGTTTTTTCCATTATAAAAATTCTCTATATAGTGACCATGACCACCTGTCTATTGTGTACAGTGACCAGTGCGTGTTGTCTTTTTTTGCAATTTTCACATTGCCAATGTACCTTAAAAAGTGACCAGATAACG
>JAQGBX010002434.1:0-20440 GCA_034698745.1 Megaphyllum sjaelandicum | reverse complement strand
AAAGCAAAAGGTAAGAGCGCCGTTAATTAGCGCATTTAAATAAGCGCGCCGAAGTGCGCAGAGAGTCGCCACACATGATAAACATGATTTTGTCTATTTGTTCGAGTAATTACATTCTCTAGCTGTATCTACAGCAGTGTGCTGCATGAACTTGAAGGATAAATCAATGACAACAAGGCTATGATTTCTGCAATGCTAACTCTTTAATATACTGTAGTTTCATTTGTTGTGCTACACCATTTACCTTAGTTTTAGTAAATAAGCTGACGAAAGCCTGAAATAGGCAAAATAAAAATTTATTCTCGGTATTCATCACAGAAAATAGATTTCGAATTGAATTTTATTCTAACAGAAATACACTACTCAATGCTTCATCCTATTAAAAAAGTAGAAAAAGTACTGGGGATGAAATATTTTTCCTCACGTTTTATGTTTTGACTGTGTGTGATGAATTGGCTGTGTCCGAATTGGTTGAGTCCGGCTGCTTGGCTGGGTCCAAATTAGTTGAGTCCGGCTGCTTGGATGGGTCTGCAGCTGGTTTATCGCCAGGTTTTTTGGTTGTAGTTGCTGGCGCTGAAGTTAATTTGACAAAAATATGGAATAGTTATAGGCCTAGTTGGCTATAGGTTTTAGAAACATTAAATTAAGCCAACAGCGGCTGTGTTTCGCCGGTCTACATGTACAAAAAAGGGTGAAAAATTGAACTACACTATAGGACAAAATTTCAAAACAAGGGACTTGAACTGTCGCAAACATTCCATAAGTTGGTGTTCAGGGATACATTTACAAAAAGGTGGAGTATTTGTGACCGTTTAAAAACCTTTATTTCTAAGAGTGGAGATCTCCATAATGGGGTGCGGAAAAAAGGTCGCCGGCGAAAGACCGTTGGTAGGCGGACATAAGGTCGCACAACAAGAAGGTCGCTATAGGCAACATGCTCGAATGGAGACCAGGTCGTCTAGCAAAAAGGCCGCCAAACATGAAGATCGCCAGCACAAAGGTCGTTTGACACAAATGTCGTCTAAATTAAAACTTTCCTGACTTTCCCAAATTTTTAAAGAAATTTCCCTGATCGAGATAATGCCACAAATAGACATACAGTACATGTACTAGTACAGTATGTCAATGTTATCCACGATTTTGCAGAATCCACTGCGGGAAAATGTATAAAATTGCATCATTTAGTAATGATAATTTGAAAATTTTTACCAAACTAGCATGAAGCAATTTTTAAATTTGTCATTGTAAAATGTTGAAAGTTTTAAAAATGTCGCCTAGATTAAACTTTCTTGACTTTTTCAGGTTTTTAAAGAAATTTCCCTGAACGAGATAATGTCCCAAATGTTATCCACGATGTTGAAAAAATCAAATGTAGGAAAATGTTAAAATTTGCAACATTTAGTAATGTTAATTTGGAACAATTTTACCAAATTAGCATGAGACACTTTTTAAATTTTTCATCGTAAAATGTTGAAAGTTTTGAAAATATGACCTGAGAAAAGATTGAAAATTATGCAAACCTATCCTCGAAAATAGTTTTAAATTTTGGAAATTTCTGCTTGGAAAAGTTTGGAAATCTTGCAAATTTATATAAGTAAGAGTTGGAAAATTTTCAAAATTTGTATTACGAAGACATGGAAAATGTTGCAGAATTCTCCTCGGAAAACGAGGAAACTTTTGCACATTTCTCTTCAGAAAACGTTAAACATTTTGCAAATTTGTCCTCAGGCACTTAAACATTTCGAAGATTTGTACTTGCAAAATTTATAAACGTTTGAATATGCCTGAACTAACCATGTAGAAGTATTAATTGTGCATTGTTACTATATTATTACATTGGCTGCAGAACATGTCATTTTTCAGGTGTTTTATTAGAAAAGTCGACCTTAATGATCGAGTATCTTTTTAAGGATCGACCTTATTTTTTGGCGACCTTATGTCCGCCTACCAACTGACCAGCGGTCTTTCGCCGGCGACCTTTTGTCCGGGACCCGTCCGTAATATCAGAAATTCGTACTGTATATACCGAGTTCTCTTTTAATAAAGTTCCTGCGTTATAATAATCACTATAGAAAAGCTCTTCAATTTCTCCTCTGTTTAGCACCCATCACTCTAAACTGCTTATTAAACAGAAAAGTGTTCGGATGTTGGTGGACAAAGAATGGTGTTGAAATGAAAATAACGGGCAGATATCGATACACCAGAGGAGGACCATATGACACCAACGATTGTTCGATTCAAATCACATCATCCAACGATGGGCAAGATGATGGAAATTGGGAATGTTTATACAGGGAATATGTCCACAGCGTTCAAATGAAAAATGCTGGAATTTCTGTCCAAGTCAATCGAGGTATTGATATATTTTACTACAAACCAAGAGCAGACATGTTTCAACAAGTAAAAAATACTAATGATGATCACAAATTTCAGGGGTGATAGTACCACCAACAATAGCGCCACCACCGCCGCCACCGACACCACAACCACGTATTGCACCTCAACCACATTTAGCACCACCATTGCCAACAACTGTAGCACCACCATTACCGTCAACAACAGCAGCACCACTCTGCCCACAACAGCAGCACCATCACTGCCTACGCCATCAACAGCACCACCATCACCGCCCACAACAGCAGCACCACCATCACCGCCAAGAACAGCAGCACCACCATCACCGCCAAGAACAGCAGTACCATAACCGCCCACAACAGCAGCACCACCATCACCGCCAACAACAGCAGTACCACCACCGCCCACAACAGCAGCACCATTATCACCGCCAAGAACAGCAGTACCACCACCGCCCACAACAGCAGCACCACCATCACCGCCAACAACAGCAGTACCACCACCGTCCACAACAGCAGCACCACCACCGCCTACGCCAACAACAACACTATTACTTTCCCCAACAACGACGACGATACAGCCACAAAAATATGGTAAGTTGAACTGAATTTTTATGAAAATTATTGGTAACATAATACATGCACAAGAGACGGAGTTAAAAATGAGCACAACTTTTACTCAGATGTTCTTGAGTTCTGTGCGCTTTTGAAACACCAATTTATTTGGATTGACCTTATTTTGGGGCACATGTTTGCTCATGTAATCGTTTTGTACATTTAAGATATGATCAAATCAATGAGTATAAACCATTTTAAAATAGCAGGTTTTTTTGTAGAAAAAAAATAATGTTTAACATTTCCATATTTTTCTTTTTTTTTAGAAACCATCACTCTTAATTGTCAAATAGGACGAAACGTAGTCGGATGTTGGTAGAAGAAGAATGGAGGTTTAGTAAGCATTGAAAGAAGATATCGTTACACCAAAAGAGGGCCATTTAACACTAACGATTGCTCAATTCAAATCACGCCAACCATTGCTGCCCAAGATGATGGCAATTGGGATTGCTTCTACATGTAGGGAAATCACCAATGTCAATGTCTATTAAGGTATTTTCCTCAAACTATTAGTAAAGCATCAATGTAAGGAGAATTAAACACGGTTTTAAAATAGTTGGATCCCTTAATATCTACCCTCTCTGTGAAAAACAATTTGGTATCATCTTTGGGTGTATAATTTCAAAATATGGAATTCTACATGCTTTAATTTGTTCTTTAAAAACGAAACAGGAAAATGTAAAACATTACAAAAAAACAAACGCTGCAGACAAGGTTACTGTCCTTTAAGTGACTTTAGAAGCCCAATTTTCATTAGTAAATTATTACTAAATGATATTACTTGTGTAGGGTTAATAGTAGTTGCAACATTATCAACTACAAAATCAACAGCGGTAATAACAACAGCAAGAGTAATCACAAGAAAAACGTCAATTACACAGCGACCAAGTTTTGGTAAGTTAAATGAAATAGCTTTGTAAACAAATTAATAAGATTTCAGAAGAGACCCAAAATTTTGTGCATATTTGTTCTAAATAAGGTTGCAAATATTGCATATTGTATTACGAAAAGTTTTAACATTTTGCAAATTTGCCTTCTGAAATTATTAAAAATGTCGCAAACTTAAACTAGGACATTAATAAAGTGTGCAAATAAGCCTTGATTTAACCACGAAAAAGCAGTAATTGCGAACTGTAACAACATTTTTACGTTGAATTTTTCAAACTTTCTCAAAATAAATTCTTTCCTAAATTTTTAAAACATTTAAGTTCCCCGACATTTCCAGGCATTTTACAGTTTATCCACTTTTCCAGACTTTGACAAATTCCTCCACGTATTTTCCAGACATTTCCAGGTTTCCCGATATTTCCTGACATTTTCAAGTTTTCCGACATTTCCTGACCTTTTCAAGTTCCCCAACGTTTCCAGACATTTTCAAGCTCCTACACTTTCACATTTTGAAGTTCCCTGATTTTTCTACATATTTTTAAGTCCCCCGACGTTTTCAGATATTTTTAAGTTCCCTGACTTTTCCACATATTTTCAAGTTCCCTGACTTTTCCACTCTTGGAAACACTGTTGTAAGGCTTATAAAAGACGTTGGTGCAACCGAAAATTAGTGCAGAGATAAGTATGCATAGAAACAACTTTAAAACTGGCTAACGGTAAACAGGAAGCTCAGATATCTGGAAGTGCTCATGAATAAATTTTTGGAATAAAATGAAATCAGCCAATCACAGAGGTTTCATAACAAGGAACTTGGTTACTTTATGGTAATTGTATGAGAACTTCTATGAACTATCGAAAGTTAGTTACGTGTCATAAGAAATGAGACTCGCAAATGAAACTACTCTTTTTAATGTACACAGAGCTCAAACATTGACTTACCAAAATCTTCTAATTTGAACGCAGTTAACCAACGTTATAAAATAGTTTTTTTTTAATTGAAAAAACGGTTTTTGTTTCCTAAATAATCTCAACAAAATGAAGTACTTTTATTTGGGGTCATTGATTGTTTGTTTCTTAGCCATCTTTCCTGCGCCATCACAATGCCAAGGTAAATCTTTACTGTAGTTATTCGTAGACTAGTAATATACATGTATATTAGATATGTGAAATATATAATTCTTCAGAAATTATGGTATCTAAAGATAATATAGATTAAAAAAACAAGTACAGTTAAGTGTATATTTAGTCTGAAAGCCAATATGCAATTTATTTTATGTAAAGTTACTGATTACTTATTTATATGATAACGTAATTAAAATCGTCTGTTTGGAATAAAAATAGAAGCATATAAAGTGATTTACATCGCAAAATTATAACAATATACTATGTATTATTTGTGGTATAATATTTCTGTATATGTTTTGTATACTTTTTTAAAACATTTTTTATAATATTATTAATATGTTTTCCCATAATTTTTCTAATAGATTTCCGTATTTTTTTATCATTTTATTATAATAATAATTATAATATTTCTCATATGTTTTCTTAATTTTATTTTTATTTTCTTTTGTTGTTTTTCAATATTTCCGATAATTTATTACAGTTTTCTATAATTTGTTAACACTTTTCTACAATCTTTCTTACATTTTCATAATTTTTTTTTTAAACAATTAAGACTTTATGACCATTTTCTATACTTGTAGTTGTTTTTTTTAAAATATTTTCCATAATTTTCTAATAGTTTTATATAATGTTTAACACTTTTCTATAAATTTTCTTACATTTTCATAAAATGTTTTTTTTCTAATTTTTTTTTTAAATCAATACTTTCTGATTATTTTGTGTCAAGCATTACTTTACAATGAAAGTGGACATATTAAAGTGAATATTGTTCTTATACAGTCAAGCATTGATCGTAAACACGAATCTCAAGGGACGTAAACATTTGTTCGTTTAAACCGTAGTTCTTAACAGAATTAAGAAAAAAATACGTTTTGAAAAATACTAACTAAAGTTTTATCGAAATATCGAAGTCTGGATGAAATCCAACCATGATTATAAATAAAAAGGTGCTGCAACATGCTTCCAAACTCGAAAATTCGTTCGCTCAAGCCAGAAATTTGTAATGTCTGAATTAAGAAATTATCTTAAACGAAGAAATCAACATCGCACATAGTCCATAATATCAGAAATTCGTATATTTCGAGTTCTTCTTGATAAAATTTCTGCGTTATAATAATCACTCTTGATATGCTCTTTAATTTTCTCCTCTATTTATAGCACCTATCACTCTAAACTGCTTAATAAACAGAAAAGTGTTCGGATGTTGGTGGACGAGGAATGGTGTTGAAATGGTGATAAAGGACAGATATATATACATCAGAGGAGGACCAGAGGACACCAACGATTGTTCCATTCAAATCACATCAACCAACGATGGGCAAGATGATGGAAATTGGGAATGTTTATATAGGGAATATGTCCATAGCGTTCAAATGAAAAATTCTGGCATTTCTGTCCAAGTCAATCGAGGTATTGATGTATTTTACTACAAACCAAGAGCAGACATGTTTCAAAAAGTAAAAAAAATACTAATAATGATCACAAATTTCAGGGGTGATAGTACCACCAACAACAGCGCCACCACCGCCGCCACCGACACCTTTACCACGTATTGCACCTCCACCACATTTAGCACCACCATCGCCAACAAGAGAACCACCACCGCGAACAACTTCAGCCCCACCAACACCGCCAACAACAACACCACCATTACCGCCAACAACAGCAGTACCACCACCGCCCACAACAGCAGTACCACCACCGCCCACAACAGCAGCAACACAATCATCGCCAACAACAGCAGCAACACCATCATCGCCAACAACAGCAGCGCCACCACTGCCTACGCCATCAACAGCACCACCATCACCGCCAACAACAGCACCACAACCATCACCGCCAACAACAGCACCACAACCACCTACGCCAACAACAGCACTACTACTTTCACCAACAACGACGACGATACAGCCACAAAAATATGGTAAGTTGAACTATGTCCATGAAAATTATTGGTAACATAACACATGAACAAGAAACGGAGTTAAAAATGAGCATAACCTTTACTCAGATGTTCTTGAGTTCTGTGCGCTTTTGTAGCACGAATTTATTTGGATTGACATTATTTTGGGGCACATGTTTGTTCATGTAATCGTTTTGTACATTTAACATATGATCAAATCATTGAATATAGATCTTCTTGTAGATCATAGATCATTGAATATATAGGGTTTATTGTAGGAAAAAATTAATGTTTAACATTTTCATATTTTTCTTTTTTTTAGAAACCATCACTCTTAATTGTCAAATAGGACGAAGCGTAGTCGGATGTTGGTGGAAGAAGAATGGAGGTTTAGTAAGCATTGAAAGAAGATATCGTTACATCAGAGGAGGGCCATTTAACACTAACGATTGCTCAATTCAAATCACGCAAACCATAGCTGCCCGAGATGATGGCAATTGGGATTGCTTCTACAGGGAACATGCTCACAGTCAGCCTATTCGACATTCTGTCATTTCAGTCAATAGCGACCAAGGTATTTTGGGCAAAGCTTTAGTAAAGTAGCAAAGTTAAGGTGATTTAAAACGAACTTAAAAAATAGTGAATTTATCCAATATTACTAAAATATTTCAATTTTAAAAGATAGTTTTTTTTAAAATCTTGGAAACATGCCGTAATACACGGAAATACCCAGAAGTTCCCGGAATTGAGCGGTAACAAAGAAACGTTGTTGCTAATACAGTAGGTTGCCAGTTGTTTCTGAAAACAAACTTTCGTGACGAGATATATGAAAAACAAGCAAACTAATGGCAGCAAACAGCTACAAAATATTTCTTTGTTTCGTCGGAACAAAAATCGGAATTCAAAAATAATGTAGGCCTATCTACTGTATATACCAAATGGTTTCAAATGTTAAATGTTTAACAAAGAGTGTTGTTGCTTTGACAATACTTTTGGGTAAATTTCAGAATAGTTTTGTACTCAAATTTGTGATCTGATCGTCAAATGACTAGAACTATACCATTATAAAATATGCAGGGGTTTGATGTTGTGGGGAAATTATTGAATAGTAAATATTTCCAATTTATTTTATTGTTTAGACTTCATCAATCTTAATTGTGAAATTGGCAAGAGTGTAGTTGGATGTTGGTGGAAGAAAAATAGAGGATTAATAAACATTGAAGGAAGATATCGCTTTACCAAAGGAGGGCCATTTAACACCAACGATTGTTCAATTAAAATCAAGCCAACCATTGCTGCCCAAGATGATGGCAATTGGGATTGCTTCTACAGGGAAAATCACCATAGTCAGACTATACAACATTCTGACATTTCAGTCAATGTCTATCAAGGTATATTTCGCAAACTATTACACATAAAACGTAATTTTCAACCCAATTTTGATTAGAAAATGAATTCTAAATGATATTAATGTATATATTAGGGCTAACAGTAGTTGCATCATTACAAACTACAAAATCAACGGCAGTAACAACAAGAACAACAAAAGAAGTAACTACAAGAAAAATTCCAACAATGCAGCGACCAAGTTATGGTAAGTTAAATGAAATAGCTTTGTAATCAATCTAATATTATTTCAGAAAAGTCCCAAATATTCCCTAAATTACCTTAGTTATCAATTGACAAAATTTGTAAACATTGAATTACATGACTAAAACTTCCCTTTAGTAATTCCCATAGATTTGTAGAACAAGAAGTCAATTATACTCGAATTTTTATTAGGATATAGCTAAAAAACGAACATTAGAAAATTTTAAACACTTTTTCCGTACAATTGTCATAAAATTGAGCTAATCAATCTGTTGTGTGTTATGTAGGAACACCCACTCTTTCTTGTCGCCTTGGCACTAAGAAAGCAAAATGTTGGTGGAAAGTAAATGATCAACGAGTTAACCTTAATCAACGATTTCAAATGGTTGGCAAGGGGCTTTGGAACACCAATGATTGCTCAATTAAAATAATTAATTTCAATCCTGCCAGTGATAAAGGGTATTGGACTTGTCATTATTCAGATAACTTCAATGACTTGATTGGCCACCGACACGGTTTTTATCCTCTGAAAGTTGACCATCAAGGTAGGACTTTTAATTGTCAAAGACATCTCTTTTATAGTAATTTAAAGCAAATTATAAAGCTATATTTTCATGACAGGTTATGAGCGAAGTTTGGATGCAGAAGATATAAGGATATTAACCGAGTATGTTCGTGGCAATGGTTAGTTTTTTTTAATGATGGATTAAATTTATAGAAAATATACAAATAGTATAGAACACTTAACAATGCATGAAAAAATGCATAGTATAGGCCTAAATGTATAATAATAAATAGTAGTTTATGAAACTATACTGTAGTAATATAACAAATGTTACAAGTCTAATAATACGTATAATAAAAATTTACATTGGTTTCTATATGGATAATTGCAAAACATTAAACATTTTTCGTTTTTTTTCCTGTATTTACATTTAGCTGTTGATTCGAAGCACTTCTCTGTTTCTTCTATCTTATTGACTTCAAGTCTATTCTTGTGCAGTTATCTTTTCATATAGGTTAGTGATAACTTTTTTAATTCATTAAAAGGAAGCATAGATCTATAACATTTTTTGTAATGTATATATAAAATTTGCCCTTCTTTCATTTCAGATTTACATGAATTCAATCGAAAATGGACGAATATAATAGCTTTGCAGTTATAATTATACAATTCTATTATCTGGATTCGGAATTAAAATATACACAGTTTACATATGTAATTCTTGATTCCGACATTTTTAAGTTTCTCCACTTTTCCACACATTTTCAAGTTCTTCTACTTTTCCAGACATTTTCAATTTCCTCCACTTTTCCAGACATTTTCTAGTTCCCCGACTTTTACAGGTATTTTCAAGTTCTTCTAATTTTCCAGAAATTGTCAATTTTCTATACTTTTCCATAGTGATATTTCCAAGTTTTTCCACTTTCCCAGACATTTTCAAGTTCACTGAATTTCTCCATTTTTTACAAATTTTTAAGTCCCCGACGTTTACACATATTTGCAAGTTACCTGACATTTCCAGGCATATGAAACACTGTTGTTAGAATACCGGAATACCGGAAATTAGTGCAGAAATAAGTAAGCCTATAGAAACAATTTTAAAATTAATTAGCTCACGGTAAACAGGAAACTCATGTACCTCGAAGCCTTTGTAATTTTCAGAATATAATTAAATCAGCCAATCACAGAGGTTTACTAACAAGGAACTCAGTTACTTTATCATGGTAATATTAAAAGAAATTCGAGGAACTATCGAAAGTTAGGTATATGTGCGCTATTTAAATGACTCGTAAATTAAACTAGTCTTTTAATTAACAAAGAGCTCAAACATCGAATTACCAAAATTGTCTAATTTAAACTCAGTCAATCAACATTATAAAATACTAGTTTTTTAACTTGAAACGACGTTGGTTGTTTTGTAAATAATCTCAACAAAATGAAGTACTTTTATTTGGGGCCATTGATTGTTTGTATCTTAGCCATCTTTCCAGCGCCATCACAATGCCAAGGAAAGGCAAGGCCAATTAATGACCAAGGAAATGCAACGCCAATTAATTACCCAGGAAAGGCAACGCCAATTAATTACCCAGGAAAGGCAACGCCAATTAATTACCCAGGAAAGGCAACGCTAATTAATTACCCAGGAAAGGCAAGGCCAATTAATGACCAAGGAAAGGCAAGGCCAGTTAATGACCAAGGAAAGGCAACGCCAATTAATTACCAAGGAAAGCAAAGGCCAATTAATTACCCAGGAAAGGCAAGGCCAATTAATTACCAAGGAAAGGCAACGCCAAGGAAATACCAAGGTAATTCTTTTCTGTATTTATTCGTAGATTAGTAATATATATTACAAATTCGAAATATATAATTCTTCAGAAATTATGGAATTTAAAAATAATATAGAATAAATATACACGAACAGGTAAGTGCATATGTATTCTGAAAAGCTAATATGCAGTTTATTTTACGTACAGTAACTAATAACTTATTTATATGATAACGTAATTAAAATCGTCTGTTTGGAATAAAAATATAAGTATACAAAGTGATATACATCGCAGAATTATTATATATAATATATTATTTGTGGTATAATATTTCTGTATAGGTTGTGTATTCTTTTTTTACATTTTTTATAATGCAATAATTAGTTTTTTAAAAATTTATTTCCATATTTTTTATCATTTTTTTTAAATGATAAAAATGACATATTTCTTATATTTTTTATTAATTTTATTTACATTTTCTATAGCTTTTTTAAAATATTTTCCATAGTTTTTTTAAAATATTTTCCATAATTTTCTTACAGTTTTTTTATAACTTCTGAACCCTTTTCTTTAGTTTTCTTAGATTTACATTTGCATAAAATTGCACCTGAATGCGTCCGAAATCGAAAATTAGTTCTCTTTAGCCGAAAATTTGTAATGTCTGAATTGTGAATTTATCTTAAACGAAGAAATCAACATTATTCGTTTATACCCTAAGACAAGGACAGAGTCCGTAAAATCAGAAATTTAAATATAGCGAGTTCTTCTTAATAAAGTTCTAGCGTTATAATAATCACTCTTGATAATCTCTTCGATTTTCTTCTCAATTTAGCATCCATCACTCTGAACTGCTTATTAAACAGAAAAGTGTTCGAATGTTTGTGGACGAAGAATGATGTTGAAATGGAGATAACGGAAAGATATCGATACATCAGTGGAGGACCATATAACACCAACAATTGTTCGATTCAAATCACACCAATCAACGCTGTGCGAGATGATGGAAATTGGAAATGTTTATATAGGGAATATGTCCACAGCATGGAAAAGAAAAATTCTGGCATTTCTTTCCGAGTCAATCAAGGTATTGTTGTATTTTGCTATATACACTAAGGGCAGACATGTTTCAACAAATAAAAAATACTAATTAGATCACAAATTCTAGGGGTGAAAGAACCACCAACAATTGGACCTAAACCTGGTAGTGGACCAGGTAAACCAACCCCTAAACTAGGTAGTTTACCAGGTACATGTAAACCACCTAAACCAGGTAGTCCAGGTACATGTAAACCAACACCTAAAGTAGGTAGTGGACCAGCTACATGTAAACCGCCTAAACCAGGTAGTCCAGGTACATGTAAACCAACACCTAAAGTAGGTAGTGGACCAGCTACATGTAAACCACCTAAACCAGGTAGTCCAGGTACATGTAAACCAACACCTAAAGTAGGTAGTTTACCGGGTAACCCAACACCTAAAGTAGGTAGGTTACCAAATAACCCAACACCTAAAGTAGGTAGTTTACCAGGTAAACCACTACCTAAACCAGGTAGTGGACCCTTACCACGTTTAGCACCACCACCGCCAAAGAGATACCCACCGTCGCCAGCGAGATTCCGACCATTGCCAAATATACGGTTTCACGGATAATCCGTTATCCGGTTTTGACAGTTAGGGGGCGTCCATAAATTACGTAAGGCGTTTAGGGGGAAGGGAGGGCGTCGCGTCGAGCCGAATCTCACCCAATCTCACATGGGGGAGAGGGGGTTTTCGGCAAATATAACGTTTTGTTTTTTTTTTCGCAAGAAACTGTAAAATTGGGAGAGAACTGGGTTAAATTAAGTAAAAC
This sequence comes from Megaphyllum sjaelandicum, assembly GCA_034698745.1. NCBI lineage: Eukaryota > Metazoa > Arthropoda > Diplopoda > Julida > Julidae > Megaphyllum > Megaphyllum sjaelandicum. Next base: position 7,845 of record JAQGBX010002434.1, on the reverse strand, counting down.
ATGTTTCCTCACTAAAATATGGCTAAATCCTACACAATATTTATGGCGGTTACGCAAATGCCACAAAGTATTCTGGTAGCATAGAAGTAGCATAGAAGCCTCTCGATTGTTTACTGAAAAATCACATGGACATGTTGGTTCCAGTAGTCACTCTTGAGATCATACACGAGCCCCCGTGGACTGAACTAGAATGAATATTTTTTTACGAATTTTAGTAGTTCCTATTTTAATGTGTTTTTTATTGTTGGATTTTCTTACTGTGATTCTAGACTACTTTATTAGTAATCGTAAATACTAGTCTTAACTAGTCTTAAATAAAAATAATTAAGAAAACTATGGTTTTTTTTAAATGAATCTAATGCAATCAAGCACAGATTTAACGTATTTACACTAAAAATACGCATTTTGAAAACAACTCACGTGAGATTATGGAGTGGGGGTGGGGGTCGAGCCAAATCTCACGACATTTCACCAGGGGGGAGGGGGGTCGAAAAATCACCGAAAACGCCTCACGTAATTAATGGACACTCCCTTATAGCTTTACAGTTATAATTATAGAATTATATATTATTTGGATTCTGCTTTAAAATATATACAGTTTACACAGTAATTCCAGCTTTACAAACATGCATCACATCAGTACGATTAACATTTTATTATTTTTAAAACTTTCTTGAAATTATTACTAGTATCGGTTTAATTAATCCACGTGTTTCGAAAATTACAGTTACCGCGCGATTAACATAATAATTAAACAATACGATCTCGTATCTGTTAATCCAATCGTTTTTTGTATTAATTAAGGGATTTTAATTTTGGTTATGGGTTCAACTTTTACTTATGGGACGCTTTTCGAGATCAACGTAATATAGCCTACATGATAGTTCACAAAATACTGTTTTTGTGAATGGGATTGAAAATAACATGAAACCACGTAATTTCCACGGTGAAATATTCAAATTTTTCATTAATTATCACATTTTTGTTTACAAAATATATAACTGCTTTTAAAATGTAAAGATGTAGTTAATTGTTGCTCTATTTGTATTACCATGATAATAATTAAAATAAACTTCGTTGTATTAATAAAGCCAAATAAACATTTGTAACAATGAACCTAGTAAACTAGTTAGATAGTTTCGCAAAATAAAAAACACATTGAATTTAGAGAATTTAATTTAAATTAATTTTGATTTAAAAATAAAACATGTCGCTTGATGATGATAGAAGAAGATGGATAATGCGCTTAATTGACTACAGTGCAACCTCATTAAGACGAACTCGTCTGTACGAATTTCTGCTAGAACGAACTTATTTCCAGTCACCGTTTTAATTATAATAGAATTATATTAATACCTTAACTTAAGACGAGTTTGTAGTTCGGATATTACAAATATCTTAAAAAATCAATATTCTGATAATACGAATTATGGTTTACTCGTATAAACTTCGACGACTTCCCTCAAGATTCGTCTTAACGATGCTTGACTAAATAAGATTATGCGTAGCAACTGTTTCTATATATATGTGCAACTATAAAACTGCATAACTGTAAACAGGAAGTTGAGTAATCAGAACTGATCTAATATAAGTTGGAAAATCGGCACCAGCCAATTAAAAGTCAAACAACATGGTACATGGAAGTTAAACAGCCAGTTAAGAAAACATTTTATTTAAAATGATTTGTACGCATTAAATTTTAATTTTGTTTTTCCAGATGTTTTCTCCTCATTTTAATGTTTGGGTGAATTGCCGAGTTTTGCTTCTTTAGATCATTATTTTATTATCCATTGTTTTTGCTAAATATATATATCTGCTTTGTAAACAATAAAATCTCCTCGCAAGCATTAACCCGGTGTTTTTCTTAAACTTTAATAGAATTTTTAATAGAAACTTGAATCAATTTTACAAAAAAAAGTACGACAGGATGTTTACATAAGATTAAATTAAAACGGAAATCTGTAAATTTCTGCTAGCACGAAATCGAAAAGTTGCAGCACCTTTCTACTCGTCTATCTGGATGAGATTTCACCTATACTTTGATAAAACTTTGTTTTTTGAAGTAATGTTTTTGTTGTACTGTAGTTTTAAAATCTTTCATTCAGCGATCGATAGACTGAAATTACATGATTTTTTTCTACTTATCTGTTGATTAGAAGCACTTCTTTGTTCCTTTTTTATTCTTGATTTTAAGTCTATTCTTTTGGAAATATCCTCTCATATAGGTAGGTAATACGTTAAAAGATATCATTTTTGAATGTCTAAAATGTGCCCTTCGTTTCTGTCAGATTTCTGTTACATGAATTCATGCGAATTAAACGTAACGAATTGATGAGCATATTCTGTTCAATTACATGATTTTATTACCTAGATTCTAGATTATGCCCAAAATGTAGTCAGTTTGTACGTGTAATTCTTGCTTCGATAATAAAATCTCATTATTCCCAACTTTTGTGTGATTTTAAATACTTTCTTGAAATTATTTCTATAGTATCGGTTTAATTAATCCACGTGTTTTGACAATTTACAGAAAAAAACAATACTTTTTTGGACTTGTTTATGCAATATTTTTAAACAAGTATTGGCAATTTCGATTATACATAGGTTCAATTTTTTTACTTTATTAAACCTCATCTTAAACACACGGAAGCTAAGGTTTTTGAAATTCCACCCATGTGGGAAAATTCCCCGTTCTCGAAACAAAAACAATGAAAAAAAAAACTATGATAAAAAGGATGTCGTAAAAATGAGCGAAAGCGTATTTAGGTTCATAAATCAAATCGAAAATTAACATCAGAACTATGGGCTGCTTTTAGAGATCAACGCAATTTATAGTTTATAAAACATTGTTTTTGTAAAGCAGATGAGCATAACAACTAAATTTGAGCTATGAATTAAAAATAACAAGAAACCATTAAAATTTCAATGATAAAATATTCACTTTTTTCATTTATTATTATTATTTTTAGAAATAAAAATATAAATGCTTTTAAAGTATAAAAAGTAAATAATTGTTGCTTAATTTGTATTTTCATGCTGTCAATTAAATTATACAAGGTACTTCATTGTATTAATAAAGTCAAACAAAAATTTGTAACAATGAAACCATCAAACTTTGTATTTGGTTTCGCAAACAATAAAAACACACATATTGAATTTAGAGAATTTATTTTAAATTTTCATTAAATAATAAAAAACAATTTGCATGATGATGATAGTTATGATGTTTATAGTAACTATTTTGCTCAATTGATTAAAGTAAAACCATATTAAGACGAACTTGTCCAAACGAATTTCTGCAAGCACGAACTTATTTTCAGTCCCCGCCCTAATTATAATCGAATTATATTAATTTCTTCACTTAAGAAGAGTTCCGAATTCAGATATTACAAATATCCCACAAAATCAATATTCCGATAATACGAATTATGGTTTACACGAACAAACTTTGACGACATTCCTCGAGATTCGTCTTAACGAGGCTCAACTGCATAAGATTTGGCGTAGCAACTCTTTTTATGTAAAGACATACATGTATATAAGTGCAACTATAAAATTGCATAACTGTAAACAGGAAGTTGAGTAATCAGAACTGATCTACGATAAGGTGGAAAAATCAGCACCAGCCAATTAAAAGTAAATTAACAAGGAACATGGAAATTAAACAGCCAGTTAAAGGAAAAGGTAAGTAAATTTCTGAAAATAATGAAATTTAACTAGGTCATGAACAGATAAAAATTCGACTCCTAAGCAAAGTTATTTCAATTAAATTTTTTGATTTTAATGAAGAGTAACAACTTCGAGCTGAACTTTTAACTTTTGAGTTGAAACCGCAGTAAATGTGTCATAAATATTCTTTTAAAAAATGAGTTTCTTCTATTTGTGGGCCTTGCTTGTTTGCATCATTGCGATCTCATTGTCCTCTCGATGTCAAGGTAATTATTTAAAGTTAATCGCAAATTAGTTACGTGAATAAAAAACAAAAACATACCATACACGTATCTATAATTTGTTGCAAAATAATTCGCATGTACATTGTTTTGTTTGTTTTCCATTTTTATTTATAGCTGCATAATTAATATGAAAACTTATTTTCACGCATTTAACATTGTTTTTCGAATATTATTTAAGTATTTTTTTTTTGTTTTTTAGTAGGCCTATGTTGTTTTTCTGATCGTTATGATTGTTTTTCTGACCAAAGTACTTCATACTTTCTCATTTTTCATGACCATGTATTAGAAAAAACAATCATGATTATCAGAAATACAATAATGACCATAAAAACTTCACCCATGACAATACGAAATACACTCATGACCTTTAGAAATACAATCATGACCATCAGAAAAACAATCATGACCATAAGAAATTCAATCATGACCATAAAAAACAATCATGACCAAAAGAATTACATCATGCCCATAAAAAATTCAACCATGACCATCAGAAAAACAATCATGACCATCAGTAAAACAATCATGAATATCAGAATTAACATAACGACGATCAGAAATACAATCATGACCATACGAAATGCAATCATGGACATCAGAAATACAATCATGACCATTAGAAAAACAATCATGACCACCAGAAAAACAATCATGGCAACAATAAATTTAATCATAGTCTTAAGAAATTTAACCATGGCCATAAGAAATTTAACCATGATTATAAGAAATACAAACATATGGCTATAAAAACCATCATGATAATAAACAATCTTGACCATCAGAAATACAATCATGACCATCAGAAAAACAATCAAGACCATCAGAAATACAATCATGACCATCAGAAATACAATCATGAACATCAGAAATACAATCATGACCATCAGAAATGCAATCATAACCATCAGAAATACAATCATGACCATCAGAAAAACCATTATGACTATCTTGCAAATTGTCTCGTTTCTTAGCAACCACCACCAACCTTAACTGCCCAATAGGCAAAACCGTTTTCGGATGTTGGTGGACGAAAAATGGCATTGTAGTGACCATAGCAGACAGATATCAATTCATCACAGGAGCAGGAGCATCAAACACTAATGATTGTTCAATTCAAATCACATCAACCAACGCTGCTCAAGATGATGGCGTCTGGGCTTGTCTCTACAGGGAGTTTGTCCATAGCGATCAAAACCAAAATACTGGCATTTCAGTCAATGTTAATCAAGGTATTTTAGACGACATTTATAAAAATATTTTCACATCAGACACGATTCTTACATTTCGGGATATCTACTGTATATACATGTATACCCTACTCTAAGCATCTGGCTGAAAATACGACTCGAAATAAATACTAATAAAATACTAAATTTTAGGAGTGATAGCTCAACCATTTCAACCAGCAATAATACCTACACCGCGACCTCATTACGGTAAGTTGAACAGTTTTGGAAAATCATTTTTAATGTTATGCAAGAGGAAACCCAAAACTTTCCGGAATAGATTGGTAGCGCACGAACCATTCGTAATAACGTAATATTACGAGTTTCATGTATCGTAATGTAGTACATTTACATCACCAAATGCTTCAGGAAGTTCTCAAACTTAAGATTTTGACAACTTAAAAGTTAATATATAGTTTTTACATAAAAAATATCGTGTTTTTTAAAAGGAAATGTAATTATTTGGAAAAACATGAATTTTGGAATAAAAACGTGTCCTTTTTTAAAAAAAAAAAAAACCTCGGATTTTCGAAATGGAAACTTGTTTTTTTCGAAATGAAAAATTGGCCTAGTTCTAAATATATTCTGTTTCAAGTACTTAAAAGTTAGTTTGAAACTCAAAAATAAAATGGTAAATTAAAGTCATAAATTCTTCCGAGTTAAGTTCACTTTAATCACTTTAAATATTTCAAAATGAAAACTCGGTCTTTGGAAATGAAAACAGTCTTTTGGCAAAACGCAAAACTTGGATTTGGGGAAGTTTCGTTCTCCCCCCCCCCCTAATTTATTTTTAATTAATTGTTGTTTTAAAAGTCTTATTATTTTCCTGGTTGTTGTTATAAAAGCAACTCCGTATATTCTAGCTGTAACCCGGTTAATCCATCCCCGTATAATCGGGAGTTTTCAAATATTTACAAACCTTCGAGTGAATAAGTGCATAATGATATACTTTCATACAACTTTTTACAATTTGACAATGTCTCTGATAGGTACACCCAGTCTTTCTTGTAACATCGGTCTACAGACATCGGAATGTTATTGGAAAGTCAATGATCGGCGAGTTGCCATTAATAACCGATTCCAAATGATGAGCAACAGATTGACCAACGCCAATGACTGTTCAATAAAAATAACCTATTTCGAGCCGGCCTTAGATCAAGGGTTTTGGACATGCCATTACAAAGATGCCCTAAACATCGAACGCAGACATGGCCTAGCCCCATACAAAGTTGACCATCAAGGTAAGAAGACTTGACAAATTTGGACATTGATTTCATCTGTAATTAAAGAGCATTTTGAATATTGGTATATAATTATAATTACAGGATATTTGCAAGCTTTGACTGGTGACGAAATAACGATGTTGCTTGCTTATGCAAGAGGCAAAGGTTGGTTGGTCATTTTAGCTAATTTAGAAATTATTATAAAATTTCAATTTGTACACGTGGCATATCATGGTGGCAACCACGTGTTGAGTGATAATTAAATGTAATAAATGAAAGTGGTATGTAATAAATTAAATCTAAACGTACTGTAATTAATGACATTTTTATGCGGGATACTTACTTTATCGTAATGTACCATGTATAAAATGAAAACAAAAATGATATCCAAATTTATGTATAAAAAATTATCATAAAATAATAAGAAATTAAAATGAAATTTCTTCAGAATTATTACCTTCAATACTTATTTTAATTTTTTTTAAATTTTTTCTTTTATATTTTTTTTTGTTTTTTGATGTTAACAAATACTTATTGTTTTATTTTTTACGTTCAACGTTATCAATGTATACCCAAAATCTGTTATTTTACAATATTTATTTGTATAATCAGTATTTTGAAGGATTTTGAAAATAATTTGAATTTTTTTTTTCCTAATTTTCAGCTGTTGATTCCAAACAATTCTTGATTTCTTCTTCTGTCATTACTATTGGTCTAGTCTTGAATTTCGGCTTATTTTTTGCGGAGTCATCTGTAGCCTACATTTAAGTATGTGATTAAAATTTCGTTAATCTATGTATTAATCATATTTGTACGTATTACATTTTTAATTTTGTTTTCTAGATGTATTCTCTTCATTTTAATGATAGAATGAATTGCTGAGCTTTGCTTCTTTTTATCATTATTGTATTTTATTAAGTTTTTTTGCTAAATAGATACTACCTGCTTTACAAACAATAAAATCTGCTCGCACGCATTCAATTAATTACTTTGTGTGATTTAATAGAAATTTTTATCAATTTTACAAACAAACGTACGACGCGATATTAACATAAGATTAAAACTAAAATCTGTGAATTTCTGCTAGTAAGAAAAGCGAAAATTTGCAGCACCTTTCAACTCGTCTATCTGGGTAAAATTTTACTCAAACTTTTTTTTAATAATGTTTTTAATAGTTTTAAAATCTTTCATTCAGCGAAAGACTTAAATGACTTGATTTTAAAGTTTATTTTTCCATTGTGTTTCCTATTATAAGGAGAATAGACGTCTAACTATAAAAATGCTAATCGGCCGGTAAACAAGAAGTCAACTTACAGGACGTGTACTTACATATACAGGGTGATTCATAAGTCCATCACCACTCAATTTTTTTTCTTAACCGTTAGAGATATGAAAAATCTGCTTGTGTCGTTAGATAGGTTGTCATGGGTGCTCTATCCATTG